>CAXHKQ010000022.1:0-17545 GCA_964017145.1 Agrocybe praecox
AGTCTAAAAATAGGGCAAATTAGGGAAAAAAAGGCGAAAAAGGGTCTAGAAAAATGGATAATAGGTGAAAAAAGGGCCTCACGTCCAAAAAAGAGCACAAAAGGGGAAAAAGGGGATAAAAAGTATAGTTCATTTTAATCGTACGGAATCGTGACGCATAATCGTGGTTACAAATGTTCTGTATGATGAACAGGAAAAAAAGGTTTTTCCTTTAACTTCCGAGCCTTGATTATTACATTTTACGTATTTCGCCCGTCCTACAAATTGCGAGACATGTCGTTGGTGTAGATTGGATAATTATACCTGCGGTTGAGCGGTTGGGAGCCACTGGCATTGCGCAGAGTCTTCAGTTTCACCGACAGTTGGGCGCAGACTCTCACACATATGACACGACCGTGTCAACATTGTACGCGCGCAGCATAGGGTGACGCGCGACAATCGTTCGAGGAGCATGCACACCCAATCACATCCCATATACTACACAGAGCCGGCCGCACTGCCGCGCGCGCAACGATACACTTCGATGCAATCCTGACGCGGAAACGCTTCGGTCGCATCACGACCGACATTTTATTATGCCCTCGCGCGCCAGCGCGATATGCAAAGCACGAGAGGCGGCGCATGGCGGCGAGGCGGTTCGAGCCCCGCCATGTCTTGTCTCCACGCGTGTACACGATTTGTTAATTGTGCGCACCGCCGCGAATATTGTCCAATTATGTTCGAACCCGACGAATGTGCTGTAAATATGGCAAAGCGTGCCGTTCCGTCGCCGACAAGCGCATCGTGTTCGCGTTGGCGCGTTGGCGCATTGGTCGTGTCAGTAGTGGACATGACAACAACGTAGCGAAATATACCAGAAAATAGTAGTGTTTAAGAAAATTCGCCGTGATGTTTGGAAAATTCATACTGAACGAGGCGCTGCTGAGACGGCCTCAGCCGGCGTTGGTGCTGACGCCGCCCGCTCGCCGCTCGGTGTCGGACAGCAGCAGCAGCAGCAGCAGCAGCAGCAGCACAACGACGAACGCCCACGCCGAAGCCGGTGCCGCGTCTGATCTACGTGCAGAATCCGATCACCTGGATCGCGAACAAGGTGCGGATGAAGAAGCTGCAGCTGACGTGGGATCGGGATTTCGATGAGGTGGAATTCAAGCGTGGCGTGAAATTGGTAAAGTATGGAGTCGGCGATTGGCAGGATTTGGAGCACGTTGTTTGCTTTGACTAGATATTTATTGCAACTGTTTATTGGATTTCTATCACATGAGAGTGGGTGGTATAACTTTAGATGTAAGTGCTCAGCAGTACGGTGCAAAGTTATTGAAGTTGAAAGACATCTGTGGACCTAACAACACTTATACCAACCGTGCTCGTTTTATCCTTGTTATCCCTGATATCTTATCTTCTCAAAAGTAATTCAAAATAGGGTAAGGTGGGCAAGTTTTGCGGGGAGCATGTTTTGCCTCGGCTATTTTAGTTCTTTAAAATGAAATATTCCACTGAATTTAGGATATTGTGTGCATTTCTAGGACGCCTTCAACCCAATATAGATTCCGTTCCGATAGGGCCTTGAATACAAAAGTTATAGCCCTATATGTGTTTTTAGTGTGTTAGATACGACAAATCATCTCCCATTAATGTGCTAGGGATCAGAAACGCTTGATGTGAAAAAATCGAATGATGGGCTTCGAAGCGAAATTTATCAGTAAACCCGGAATTGGTTTTATGTTTCACCGTTTACATAAACATTCTCGTGGGAATCAGCTCTATCTCTAACGATTACACGGGTTGGGGAGGCATGTTTTGCATTGCCTCACTATGTTGTATCCACCCGACAATTTTGAAAATCAATTTTTGATTTCTGATGCAAAAGATCACCTGCCCTGGTTTCCGGTGCAGTTTTGAAGCATTAAAACATTTTCAAACTAAAATGATTTTAGGCTGTGAATACAGATAATCATGTATTCATAGACACGACAAATGTTACACAATTTGTTGAGAACCGTCGCCATCAGCATAAGTGCATAATATGCAGCTCGAATACTTCAAGCAGCACCTGAGTCGTCCTGTATTGATTCCGGTTGAAATTTTCTCGACAATATGTATCTAAAGAACGCACATTATCAATATCCGGCAAAACAATCTGACATTTTTTATATTTCTCTATGTTGTGAATTGTTCTCAATTCGTTCTTTTTCCTCTGCACACGTGCCTATATCATATGTTCGGCTTATTATCTGATTATATCCTAGGATGAAAGTGTTGTTGATGTCTAAATATGATATTATGGAGCATAATATTCAGTAGTAACATAATTTAGAAAAAATAATTCAGTCTTGAGTCTGGATCATAGAGTAAATTGTAAATACAGCTACGAAAAGTGTGCGTATAGCATCGTGTCTATTTCTCTGCGCGCCAGTGTATAAATTATTCATATGAAAATTGTCTATCGCAGAACACGCGAAAACAGATTGAATGAGAATAGAAGGAACTTATTTGTTATTTTTAGATTATGAATTTTATAGTTATGGACACAATCGACTGGAGGCAAAACTTACCCCCCTATTTTCAAATCGTCAAAAACATGTTCTCGTTTTTTTTCAGTATAGCTTGACGCATAGACTTGATACGGGGTTATAATGCTCAGCAAAAATATAGACAGATAAATTGTCTATCGATTGCATTTAACTATTTCGAAATTGATTCAAAATTACAGACGTGGGAGCTCCTCAAACTTTTCAGACAAAACTTGCCAACTTTACCATATCACTTAGGACTTATACCAACCGTGCTCAGTTTATCTTTGTTATCCCTGATATCTTATCTTTTCAAAGTAATTGATTATACTATTGCTGCTATTACTGATGATGTTATAAATCAATGCAGATCAAATACATGTTGAGTTATTTTGTTTTAAATTCTTGTAGATAATTACATTCACCGTGCCGGGACGATTTATTTCCACCACCCAACGAAAAATTATAGATGGAAAAAATGTATATCAATCACAATAGGTTCTGTATTAACACTTTATCCTTCAAGCAAAATAATTTCATCTCGAAAGAAAAGTGTAATGTCTTCGCACTCTAATAACCAGCACGTATAAATGTATTTTATTTGCCCTCGATCAGTCGCTTAACATTTGCCCGGCTTTGCACACGTACAAATGTTATTTTTCTCAAACACCTTGCCGACCACATTAGTCAAAACTGTTTAACTTAAATACTACGATTTTTAATTAACTTATTTATATAAGTATATTCGTATATTCATTTAGGCCACCGTCTCGCTGACCGATCACGTGCGCGCCAACCAGATGCACGAGATCCAGCGCATCACCACGCCGAAGGGATTCGTGCAGATCGCCAATGACATGCTGGTGTCCAAAGATGATCCGCGCATCCGCATGATGCACTTCCGGTGGGACGACATCCGGCGCACGATTCCGGTGCGCGTCTACCAGGTGGGTCGATTTGAGATCACAGAAAATGATTTGTATTGAATAAACATGCGCACATGAATTAACTTTATTTTAAAAAAATATTTTCTCGAGCATGAACATATCAAAAGAAAACCATATCTACGGATATAATTTACAAATATTTGTATTGTTCAATTGTGGCGTTAGGTGAACATTGATTTAATTCAACTGCTTCCAAGCCCTTGAACCAACTTCTCAAACCCTTGAGTTTAATAATTCAATGTTTTTCAGGTGGTCAGCGACACGAAGCGCCGCCACTGCTTCATCGACATGTTCTCCGTCGGCCTGCGGCGCGCCACCGACATGGCGCCCTCCGATCGAACCGTTTTCTGGCAGCATCTGCTGCGCTACGACCAGGCCAAGTGGAATGCGTCGGCACCGGTGAGCCGGCCGTCTTCGCCGAGATGTTCGTGCGCTTCCATCGCGACTACAGTGTGGACAGATCCGATGACTGGAACATTGCCTACTACAAGGTGGTGTCGTTTGATGTGCTGTCGTTGTGAGCTGAGAGACGTCAAGATGTGTTGGAGATTTGATGCTGTATAAACGTTGTATTTCGTATGATAAAGCGGAACAAAGTGGTTGGATGATTTATTTGGAATTGGGGATTATATCATGTATTCGTATGTATTCCAACACAGAAAAAACTTCGGTCCTAATAACACGACTTTGAAGAAAATCGTGCTCAATCGAGCGCCCGACATTTTCTTTGGTCCCGTGCGATTATTTTTTAGGGAGGATATTCAATGGAAAGATCATTTTTGTTTGGTTTGATTTGATCGATTCATCGTTATATTTTATACAGGGTGCGCCAGATTTATATTTTATATTTTGATTAGGTCTATTACAATTTGTTGTACTAGTTTTTGAATACACCATCTCGTCTACGCTACTCAAATCGCGCCTTAGCGAAATAGGATGCAATTCATCGTGTGGTTTTCAGTTTTTTTATTGCCAATTTCAACATTTGTGTAAAATTTGTATCAGAAGGAATATTGAGAGATCATCAACATGGCTTGTATTGGATACAAACTGGTTTAAAAAAACTGGTTCAAGTACTGAGAGCGAACGTTTCTTAATTTACGTTTGCATCATATAAACATAGAATAATTTCGCTAGTGTGAAGGCAGCTTTATAATCCTAAAATGTCGTATTGCCACAACGCCGCATCTAAACCCCTCTAAACTCGTTGTTGTAAAATTCTTTGGAATGTAAATTGTACGCCAGTGAGCCTCAGACTATTGACAAGCCCAAGGCAAAAATTCGTGCAGAAATGATCACTATTCCGCACGAGATAGAAAGAAAATGCAGAAAAGTCAGAACATTTGTCTGCTGCCAATGAAGGTCGCCATTTGATAGATAATAATATGCAAAATGTATCCAAACAAATTGAACAGGTCCAAATAAAATTTAAATATGTTGCTGGTTGATTGGTTCAAAAGTTATTCGATGTTCTCATAGCTCATCAAATATCGCGCACTTTGTAGTTTTCGCAATATCAAATCAACGAAGTTTCAAAATAGCATAATCATGCAAAAATGGGACAGGAAAGACAGATCAAGCAAATAACGGGATCATGCTATTCAATTGTCTTCTTTATCGCTTTAATATTTTGTCTCACTTGAAACAACACTAGGCACGGCATCAACACATTGCTGGATCATAGTTATCCTCTTCTCGACTATTTCTTGGCGTAATTTTTCTGCACCTGTCTGTTCCACACCAAATGGTTGGCCTCCTGAGCGGTTGGCCCAGCCACCTGGGTGGCCGGGATCTTCAGCGTTGCGATACACTTCTCATACTCGAATTGCGTGCAATACCGCCGGATCTGGTCCAGCAGCTTGGCATTATCGTTGGTCAGAAACTGCTTCTCCTCCGCCAGCGCCACATTGTCGCTGCGCGCCAACGCCATGCGCCGGATGAACGGCCGCATCGCGTCCACATCCACCTCTTCCGCACTGAGCTTCTCAAAGTACACGGGCATCTTCTCCTGCTCGGTGAGCAGCTTGTTGCAGGCGGCCGACAGCGCCAGCAGCAGTCCGCCCTTGCGCTCGAGCGCCGTCAGATCGTTCACCGACTTGTTGAACGCGCCCATCACTCGACGCAGATTGCGCTCGTCCAGCTGCACTTCGAACGTGTACTGGCGCTGGATCTGCTGCAGACACTCGACGAAGAACGTCTTCTCCAGCGTCGACAGCTGCAGTTCGCGCGTGTTCGCCAGCAGCTGGGCGTGCAGCTGCTTGGTGAGCGCGTCGCGTTCCGCGTTCAGCGAATCGATTTGCTTCTGCGTCTGCTTGATGAAGAGGTCGTCACGCTGGACCACGGTCAGCACCAAGTCCAGCTTGATTTTGGCCGACTTGTCATGGCGCCAGATGTGCACGGCGTTCAGCATCAGCTCGTGCATGCGGCTCATGTGCCCGACGACGGCCTCGCGAATCATCTCGCTGTTGATGATGAACGTGTCGCGCGCCTCCAGATAGTTCTCGGCCAGCTGCTGATCGAGATTGGTGTTGTGGATGGCGTTGCGACCGATGAGCGTGTTCTCGAAGAAGGTGCGGTGCCGTTTGCCGATGTAGTCGTTGAACATGCACTCTTTGTGGAACTCGGTGAGGATGGCGAAGGCTTGCGCATCGTAGGAGTCGCGCAGCGTCTTGATGAACAGTTCAAAGTACTCTGAAACAGAATGCGATATGAACAAGGAGCAATACCCAATAAATTACCGCTGCATACTCTGGGCCATATCCATGAACTTCAAGTGTTCTTCGGAGCAACGGTGGAACTGCTCCTCGGCATGCCGATTGTCCTCCAGCAGACGATCGATGTGATTGTCTTTGGCATCGATCATGGGCTGCACACTGTCCCAGAACGTTTGCAATTCGTCTTTCAGTTCGACTTGTCGGATTTTGGTCATCATTTCCAACCATTCACTCTGGCATCGTTCATACGTAACGACCCTGAAATGCTCTTCGCGTTTCAACATGTCGCGTCGCAATTGCAACTGTGCGAGTCTTTTGCGCTCCGCCTTGGCTGCCTTCAGGGCGAGCCGACGGGCTTTCTTTTGGGCTCTCTTAATTTGTCTCATCTCCTCGGCAGTGATTGGTGGTGGCAAGTCAGACATTATGAATTGTAGGGATTTCCAAAAAGGTTCAACGATAATTAGGCAGATGGTAAAAAATAGATAGAATACACGATGCTACCAGTATAAAAACACATAAACACTAAACGTTTGATAGATGCCATTTATTGACACCGAAACGCCTGTTATGTTCCTCAAACCGTGTAGGATGTGTCCAGTGGGTGTCCGCGTATGTTCGATGCTACCGTCTATTTGGACTTTGAGTACTTGTTCAGCTGATACATGTGGGCGGCCTCCTGCTGTGGCGTGACTGCCGTCGGTTGACTGGGTATTTTCAGCGTACTGATGGCCCGATTGTAGTCCGTTTCCTGGCAGTATTTGCGAATTTTGTCGACCAACATTCGGTTTTCTCGTTGCAAATGTGCCTTCTCTTCAGCGAGTTCCAGATTGGTCGCATGCGCCGAGGACATTCGCAACCAGAACTGATCCATTTCGGCCAGATCGTTGATGTCCTCTTTGTCGCTTTTGATCGGAATGTGTTTCATTGTCTCATCGCAGAAGTCGAGCCAGGGCGTCACTTTCTCCCCCTCGGTTTGCAGTTTCCGACACGCAGCGCACACGGACAGGATGAGACCGCCCTTGCGCTCGGTGTCGGACAGAAACTGTGAATGGGTGAACCTTAATGTTAATGGGCTAATGTCTACAAAATGGAATAAGATGTTTCACCGTGATTGTTTTGTACGTGTGGTCCATCAGCGAATGCATGTTCTCCTGATCCCGACGCAAGTCGCATTCGTAGCGTTCACGCAGTGACAAAGTGCATTCGATGAAAAATTCTTTCTCACGACGCAACAAATTCATCTGCCTCGACGAGGATCTCTCCAGTTCCCTGTATTTTCTTGACAGCACGACAATCTCTTTTTCGTTTTTGTCGATCAGCCTTTCTAATCTAGCACTAACTTCATCGTACCTAAACTGATTTCTCAAAAGGATATAGTATTGCTTTGTCTTGTTGTGTGTGAATGTGGCCTCATTCGTTTGATTGACCACACCATTCATCTGTTTGTACAACAATTGCATTTTTTGGACAACCGATTCTAGTATCGTATCTCTGATGTGGCCATGGTCGAAGACCATTTCTCCTAATTTCACATACATCTGATATTGGTATTCAATGTTTGCTTCATCAGCAATATCGTTCGAACCGAAGATCACATTCTCGATCCAGAGTTTCCGTCTATTGAACACGAAATTCGTCTTATTGTTCTCGCGATAGAGCTCGTTCAGCATCTCCTCCGCCTGATGGTCATACATCAGGCGCATAGCATCGACAAACGTATTGAGGACCACTGCACAAAAAAATAAATATGAGGTGTGTGAGGATACTGAATTCAATCACACTCACCCATAGCGTGATCGATATTTTTGAGATGAGACTCGCTCAACCGCTGGAACTGTTCCTTCAAATGGTTGACGCTCTGCTGCAAGCCCTCCAACTTATTCTCTTTCGCGTCCAGCATCTTCGTCAGATCACCCCACAAGGCCTCCAGTTCGCGACGAGCCTCGTCATTCGAGATCTCCGTCATCATTTTCATCCACTCGCCCTCTGCCCGATTGTATGTGGTCGTTGAGAACGCCTGTTCACGCGCCAGCTCACGACGCTTCAGGTCCAGCTCAAGCAACCGCTTGGCCTCGGCCTTGCGAGCCTTCGCCTCGGCCTTGCGCTGTTTGCGCAACTGGAACTTGGACATCGCGGGCACCTTTTCGGCCGACCCGACCACTTCAATCGGCTCTGCTGGCGCGGTATTCATCTTATTTTTTTCTCGTTTTGTAAATGTTTTCTGTCGATGGAAATAAATCGATGTGCGAAATTCGTATGCGAAATGTCACAGAACCAATTCGATTACTCTTCATTAGCACGTTTTTTGTCGCGCTACTTGAGTGAACTCGAATGGCAATCGTGATGCGAGGGCAGTTGATTTTTTGTTTATTTTCGATTTATATTCGTGTTCTCACTTACAATTACTGTCTTTGCTTATCATTAGTATGACGCTGGAAAATTACTGCGACACAGATTCTGAATCCTCGCGACATTGACCTCAAAGGGTAAATATCATCTAGATTGATTTACAGCTTACACCACAGAGTTGCTGCAGATTACGTTTTACTCGGAAAATTGTATGAGTTTTACACCGATGCAATAAAAGCACTTGACACCGAGTTTAACATTCGGCGCACGCGATACAAAAAATTAAAGATCAACATTATACAACCACGCATACATAAACACGCATATCGGCTCACTTCACCTGTCAATTGAACACAAAAATAATAATAAAGCGACGCTAATGTGTACATGTATGTATGTTTATTGCATGTGTTATAACAAGCGTGCGAGTCTGCATATGTATGTATCGCGATTCACGACGATTTGCTGCTGAGTATATCATACTACAAGGTTCAATAAGTCTCGAGAAAAATGATGAAAACACGAACTTGTTGATGAACACTTTTTTGTTCCTCTACATAGTTTCCTTCAAGACCGATAGCCTACATCCAGCTATAGCTATCCTGCAATATCACGAAATAGAGTGCCTGATTCTTTCCCTAGAGACACTATTTTAATTTTGTCGTTGAGGTCCGAATACGGATAAAACCGTAGATTGGACTACAAATCATAGGCCAATTCATAGATTTAGCGATTCGATTGATTTGATTGTTTGCGTGTTCACGGCACCATTTTCACGAAATTGCCTTTTCTCAATCTGTTCGTAAATAATGATGAACTGCGAGTTGCAATAAACGACAAAACTATCAAACTACTGACAAGGGAAGAGCCTTCGAGGGTAGAAACTAGATGCAACATTAAATGCTAAACAAAGATATACGTGTGTCCGGATTCTTGCCAATAGGTCCTGTGGCGGAAGTTTGAGCAGTCCAATATTGAGGTTTTGTATTGGAGTATCGATATATGGCTACAACTTTCCAGAGAGATCCATTATAACAAAACTGTCATATATCTTATTTATCGTCTATCCCTCTCTACAATAAGGCATCAACAGATTTGATTATATCAACCGAACATGATGATGTGTCCATGTCCACGTACTTATTCTTTATCGTCATGTAATTAAAAAAATTCACTCCGAATTTTGATTCAGGGTCCAGGTACTGGAAAAAATTAATGACATGTCATGAAGACTATCTCTGAAAAGTTGTAGCCAGTCATTAATGTCATATTTCTATACTCCCATGTAAGACTCAACTCAATCTTGGACTGATCAGAACTTCCGCCACAGGTCCCATATTGGCAAGAATCCTGGCACACGTATATCTTTATTTAGCATATAGTTTCTATCCTGAATGACACTTGTTGTACTCTTCCGTTGGGTGTGAAATGTCATGAATATTTCACTTTCCTAATGTTCAAGTTGGAACTTTCGATAAATGTTATCGACACCGGAATTCCCGGGACTTATTGAACTATGCAGTACTATACATAATAATGTGTGTATGTGTGTGTGTGTGCGTGTCAGCCAGCGGCGAGGTGGTTGAACAGTTGGCCGACTGTGAGCCGGTTGTTCAGTGTGGCGCAGACCAAGCAGCGAGCTGGACCGTCGTATTTCGATCTCGCGAACGCAACTCACCGTACCGATCTCGCTGTCGCAGTCGTCGTCGTCGCGTGCTCGGGTTCTCCTCTGGTTAGCGCGCGTTGTGTTTTTCCGCATAGATCCAACCCACTCTAGGCGTGGGTGGGCCGCACGTGCTTGTGTTCATATATGCTACTGAGTTTATTTCCGCCATCAAATGTTTGTGTTTGGCTTGACGGAACTTTGATTGGCGCTCGCGTGTATTTGTGCGGCGTGTTGTTGTGATATAGTTAAATATAGTATAGTTGTGGAAATTATAAATAAGTCCAATCCGAAATTTTGTGCGCATCGTTGAATGAACTGGCAAGTTGATCACTCAGCATCTTATATCGTGAACTTTCTAAACACTGTGCTGTGCCGAGGATACAATTTGCACACAACCTGTTCGTGAAGACAAAGAATTAGCCCGCATGCGCCCGCATCAGCATATATGTTGAATATTACACACAGTCGATCGAACCGATCGGCGAACACAGAAACGACTTTCTAACGGGAGCGCATGCGCGGAACGGCATCGGACAACTGTTGCGCGCAGGCATTCGCCAAGGCCGGACACCCGACCAGTACCAACGCGCAGCCAACATGTATTGTAAATGTGTATACGCTACGCACCGATGTTTACGTTCCGAACACTCGAGCGCATTGCTGCGTGCATGTGTGAATGGAAATGCCAAAGCGCCGACGACGATATTATCGACGGAGACGCGCTTTTATTGCCCACCTGTGCGCGGATTGTGCGATAGTCGCGAAGCGGTGTGCCGCTTATTATTGTTTTGATATGGAGGAGTACGTGGAAGACCGTGGACAGAGCTATTGAGATAGGTATATGATCTACATTTAATTGAGTAACCGAATTCTTTCAATGAGAGTGTTTTCCAAATTGATGAAGATGATATTAAATTACTTGATATGCCGCAAAGATTGTATTCATTGAGCAACAATAATGATCATACGAGCAGCCAGAAAGGAATTGGAATGAATCGTCAATGTGAGAGTAGAGTAGATGCCCCTACAATCGGACACTCGCTGAATTGAAAAATCGACAAAAATGATAGAAGGAAAAGTCCGATTTTGATGCCCTTTGGAACATGGGTTAATATTGTTGATTCACGCTCATGTTCAAAAGCACGTTTTTTAAACTTCTAAATTTCATTAGCTATAGCTGTTTTTGTAAAAGTGATTTCTTCTCCAACTATTTTTTGGTTTTTGTACTCAACAAAATACGGCTTTAAAAAAATAATAAAAAATAATGTTAAGCTTTATCTGTTCGGTAATGTAATGCCCAACACGAAAATGTTTTAATTTTTTTTAAAATGTTATTTTTCATCGAGATACTTCTGTTTTAGTGGAACAACACACATGCCCCTGCAATCGGACACTTTGTAATTTCGAAGGAAAAGGTGATGTACATCAAGAAACATTTGTCTCATTCGCATTCGACAGAGAAATTGCCAAACGACTGAAATTAGCGAAAAAAACACTATTTTGTAATTTCGTGATCGTTTTATGTGAAAAACATATATAATTAAATAATATATTTTTTACATATTTTTCTGAAACATCTATCACATACTTTTTGTACAAGGGAAAAAGTGTCCGATTGAAGGGGCACACATTTTGAAATGACGCGAAAACATGCCTTCGGTTTTTCTATCCTAGCCGATTGCCGTTAATTCATACGAAAAAACTTTGTATTGACAAAAGGTGGGGAGGGAAATTGGATAACTAAAATGTTTTTAGTTTTTGGAAATCGGTTGGAAAATACCACCACAACGGCTGTTCTACGAAAAGTGTCCGATTGTAGGGGCATCTACTCTACTTGTTCAAATAGCTACAAATTACTTAAAATAAACTACTACACTAGAAGTAAAATGCGAAATGCGGTCACACCAATTGCTGATGTTTACGTAGGTGTATTGCATCGACGTGTGCAAAAACGTTGGCAAACAATAGTTTTTCGAGCATTCCTAATTCCAGCAACCACGGATTGATTCCATCGAATCGAACAAATAAAATATAAATACAAGTCAAGGGTCTTGTCAGTTGGAAATTGAATGTTGCATCAGAAGTTCAAAAGTGAACCATCGATAAGACATTTCTATATATTATTGATAATAAAGACAATGCAATCCTAGGACTAAATTATCCAATCACTGTTCACCCCTCACCTTATCCAACACAATTCCTCGATATAAATAATAATCGAGCACTTCTACGCTTCCATTGTCCAAACCTGTAATCTGTATCCGCGACATAAAAATCGCTTCTCACTCAGAAGTCGCAAGCCTAGAGCCAGCGAATTCGGCACACCTTTGACGAGTGTTCGAGTGTATGTTAGTGGGTGTGTGTCTGACTGAGTATGCCGCGGTGATGAGATTGTGAGATTGACAAGTGGCTGTGTAGTAATATAATAGAGGTTATAATAGAGTATTATCGCGTAATGTTCTTATCGCACGCTCGACGATCATTATATAGATACTCGCACCCGAATATCGCATGCATAATCGTGCTGATGTCGCGTTCAACACACACACATACACCTGTTATCGGCCCGCGCGCGCTATCCTTCCGCCAGTTAAGATCGAGCCGCATAAACAATCATCCGTCAGTCGGTATTCTCACACCGACCGCGACGCACGCAGACGTCGCGCACGAGCGCAAACAGTTATCACAAGCAAGACGCGACGCAAACAGTCAATTTTTATTCATCCCAATAAACGCGCATTTGCTCTCGTTTTACCGCGCTTTGCATAGCAGATAGACAATGACACAGCAAACACCCTCCTCAGCGATGGCAACCGCCGCCGCCGCCGCCGCCTCGAACAACAATGAGCCGTAAGTCAAAGCAAAGGCACGACGGCCACCACAATCGATCTGACGTTCGTGCGACACGAAAGACACACAATTCGCTGATTGCTGTGTTCGGACGTTTAGCCAGCCAATTGGGGCCCAATCACTCACTAGATAATAGCGATAACGTTTTGCTAACACTGCGTGCGTTCAAATTGCCGGTGAATCCACACAGACATGTGGAGCCCGAGGCGGAGCCGCTCACCTGGCAGTTCTGGCGCAAGCGGCGCTACATCGTCGTGATGATGGCGTTCTTCGGATTCTGCAACGTGTACTCGTTGCGCGTCAATCTGAGCGTCGGCATTGTGGCGATGACGGAGATGCGGGAGGTCACGTATGAGAACGGAACGACGGGGACGGAGCAGTACTTTGCGTGGGACTCGCGTGAGCAGGGTCTGATTCTGAGCTCGTTCTTCTACGGGTATATTTTGACGCAGTTTGCGGGCGGTTATTTCGGATCGCGATTGGGTGGAAATTGGGTGAGTTGGATGGCGCTGAAGGCTGAGGGAGGACGAAGCCAAAATGTGAATTCAATCAATTGAGAAGGAGTTTCTCAGATGTCGTAGTGAGAATAGTTTGTTTCAATCTTGAAACCAAGCAAAGATATGCGACAAATTAAATTACGCAAACTTTTCATCCACATTATGAAGAACTGGCACTTGAAGAGATAACAGAAGAGGTATGGAAAGTCTGGTGTTTCGATAATTCGGCCAATATTGAGGTAATCTCCACGATTTATTATCATTCAAGTTGATAGATTGTACCATGTAAAGGGTATCCCCGCCAAGTTTGGTCGATATAAATATAAACAACGTGCATCATGACAAAAAAAGCTTGAAGTAATTGGGCCCTATTCACGGTTTTTATTTACAATATTGTAAGTTACAATGTAACTCCGACCACCCGTACGCGTGGGAGAGAGAAAAGCGATAGCATGGATGTCAATAACGAGGTGAGAGCTTGCCCGCTTCATATAAAAATAACAAGCTGGTTGAAGGCAAGATTGATATATATAAATTTTGGGTTGGAGGAGCATTTGTTTGGAGCTTGTTATATCAAAAAATGTGCATGAGAAAGAACGAGAACGAACATGCTCATAGCTTGTTAGTGGCATCCGTGCTATTACTCTTTCTCTATCTTAGGTAGGATAGTCGGAGCAACATTGTAATTTACAATATTGTACAAAAAAACTGTGAAAAACCGTGTTCACAGATTCAGACTCGTTAGCCAAGAAACAAATTATATCAAATTCTATTTTTACACTATTAATATTACATTATCTAACTAGTATAATTAGTCAATACGCTGGGCATGTGCCTTTTGCGTCGAGACATAAGTGCAGATTTCTTGAAAATTTTAAAATTCGGTTTAAAACGTTAAACTCCCCCTAATTATAACTCCGGCTTCAGACTTCAAAGGATTATAACTAGATTTTGTCGTAAAAATCAACCCGAGTAAAACCCCCCTTGTGTTAAAACAGTCGGCACTTATGTTATCAGCGCTAAGTGCTCCCGCCGTATACGCTAGTCCAGTTATACTACATGGGCTGATAAGTATAGGGAGAAATAGGAAAGGAACAACATGTTTGATGAAGACGCAACTTATTATTGATCATAGTCATATTTCAGCCAATAAAACAAAATCTTATAATCGTACTCTCTTTTGTTTGAAAGATATTGCCTCAATTGTAACTCGCTGATTGACATATCCTAACATTTGGCCAAGAAGTTATTTAAAGTCTTATTAAAAAACTGATTTCTGATAGGTAGAATGGCCGCTGGAGCCAAAACATGTTTTGAGAAATTATTATCTGGGGTCTGCCCTAGACATTAAATTTTGCAATTTTGTAAACTGTTCTGTACCTTCCATTTAGGCACCGAAGACGATGCGCGCAGTGGACGCCTAAATTGTGCAGTTACTGATGAAAACGTCAATAAGTCCACCAAATGATTTCGGAATTCGGGAAGGATGGAACCTGGAGATTGCTGAAACCCTGAGTTTATATAACGAATATATTTACATATCGTGCATACGTTTTTGGGAATTCGGAGAGAATGCCAAATGAACATGGTAGCTCCAGAGAAAGAATGAGGCAGTCAAAATCGATAAAAAACAACATTTTGCAAGGGTTAGCGACGAATACTTTTTGAAAGTGATTGAGATGTTCTAGGTCGACTGATTTAAGGGTATCGAGCTAAAATGAAACTATGTAGAGGATTAAGAAAAAATGTCATCAAACATGTTCCCTAGTTCTCCCGATACTCATCAGCCCATGTAGTAGTAGATTTTAGATACGAAATGCTGAGAAAAGTATACACAGTAATAACATTTCCATCCCATACCACCCACCCACCAGGTCTTCGGCTGCGGCATCGGCATCACCGCCTTCCTCACCCTCCTCACGCCGATCGCTGCGCGCTCCGGCGTCACTGCGCTGATCGTCATCCGCATCATCGAGGGCATCGCCGAGGGCGTCACCTTTCCGTGCATCCATGCGGTGTGGTCGCGATGGGCTCCCCCCAAGGAGCGCTCGCGCATGGCCAGCGCCGCCTTTGCCGGCAACTATGCGGGCACCGTCATTGCGATGCCGATGAGCGGCATCCTGGCCGCCAACTTTGGCTGGGAGAGTCTGTTCTATGTGTTCGGGGGCCATTGGGTGCGTTTGGTTCCTGCGTGGATCTGGATTGTGCGCGAGGGACCGGAGAAGGACAGCAGCATCGGTGCGGACGAGCTGCGCTACATTCAGCAATCGTTGCAGCAGAAGGGCAAGGAGAAGCTGGTGTATCCGTGGCGGGCGATCTTCACGTCGCCTGCGGTGTGGGCGATCTGTGCGTCGCATTTCTCGGAGAACTGGGGATTCTATACGCTGCTGACGCAGTTGCCGACATTCTTGAAGGGTGAGACGATCATCCGAGCTGGTTCAAATGAGTTCTAACGTTGATTTATTTCGCTTGCAGACACGATGCAGTACAACCTGAAGGACGCCGGCTTTCTGTCCGCTGCCCCGTATCTGGCGATGGGCATTCTGCTGATGCTGTCCGGCTACTTTGCGGACCTGTGCCAGACGCGCGGCTGGCTGACGACCGGCCAGGTGCGACGCTACTTCAATTGCAGTGCTTTCCTGGCGCAGACGGTGTTCATGATGGTGGCGGCGTATCTGCTGGATCCGATCGGCAGTATTGTGTTTATTATTGTGGCGGTTGGCTTGGGCGCGTTCGCGTGGTGCGGATTTGCGTGAGTATACTATTCTAATGGGCTATTGAGATGATTGACTAATCCATTGAACGTTTGCGCAGTGTCAACCATTTGGACATTGCACCGCAGTACGCCAGCGTTCTGATGGGCATCACGAACACATTCGGAACGATTCCGGGCATCGTCAGTCCGACGTTGACGGGATTCCTGGTGCAAAACAAGGTGAGTCGATTCCAGCGTCAATTCGTTATCGACATATCTGAACGTTTGTCGATTTCAGGCGCCCGAGGAATGGCGCATGGTGTTCTACATATCATCGGGCATCTACCTGTTCGGCTGCCTTGTGTACTGGTTCTGGGCATCGGGTGAGGTGCAGCCGTGGGCGCGTTTGCCTGAGCAGTCGGCCGTCAACGGCAACGACAAAGACGATCGGGAGAAGAACGGCAGCAATGGCATGCACTTGAAGGGGTACGAAAACGAGGCGGCGAAGACGGATGATTGATGGATAGGTTAAGGAAGTTCTGGCTTGTGATTTGGAATATATAAAACAGTTGCTCGTTGTGTTGCGTTGAATGTAACATACATATTTTACATCGTGAGCTCCCTACGACATTCAAATTATTGGTCGACTCGTAAAACCGTTATGCTGAGACTTGGTGCTTGATACGCGGCAATTCTGGGAACTTTCTGAACATCGTGGTGTGTTTCATACGCTTCAACTTCAACATAAAGCTCGCCGAATATTATCGTTTTATACTACTTTTCGCATATGTGATACCCTTTTTCATACTACGTCAAATACTTGGGATCTTCATCGTAGATTTTACTTATAAAATGATTAGAGTTCTGAGTCTTGATAAGTTTAAATAATACCTTGTTATAACTAGCCTAAAGCTGAAGATCAATATGTTGCTAATAAAGCTCAAGAGTATTTAAGTCTTCGTTTATTTGTAATTTTGTCAAACTTTTCATATCAGGAGAGCAATTCTGTATCTTAATCAAAATTCAGCCAGACGAATATAATTGGTTATAGAAAACGAATACATTACTGATACGTATTTCTTCTGCTTTCAGCTCAAGTGCAATTACCTAACCTGCGCAACAATATCGATGTTGACACTTGACGACGTCAGCCATTAGCATTCCAAGCAGTCTATATATTCACATCTATAGTGTCACATCGAGTGTGTAGAACACTGATGATGATCTGGCATGTGTGTCGTGTCACCGGGAGATGACAAACAAACCGCTTGCACACGCACATCGCCCTCCAAGAGCACTTTGCCCAATCACCCGGCC
>CAXHKQ010000023.1:0-16469 GCA_964017145.1 Agrocybe praecox
GTGTGTGTGTGTGTGTGCATTTATGCTCTGCAGAGCCACACACTCTACACACTGCATGTCCGTGTCCAGCTCGATGCTATTAAATCACTCGCGTGTGACTAATTGAGCATATTGTCGTTTCATTGGCCAATTTCAGTATGACATAACGACCGTGTTGGAGAGTACAGGTAAATGTGAATTTCTGAGTGTGTGGTGTGCATTTGTGTCAGTGTGTGTGTGTGTGTGTGTGTTTTAATGTGCACCGTGTCCGTCGTCGTGTGCGTGTGTGCATGTCGAGATAGCGCATGCGATTGACGCAGTTTGCACGCAGCATACACGCAATACAATACACAATACATCACGCACGGCGGCGCGAAATAATGGCGACTTGCTAGCTAGAGCGAGCGTGAATATCGTGTGGCGGCTTACTATGTATGAATGTGTGTGGACGACGTGGTGTGGTTTGTGCACACGATGGTGTGGATTTGGTTGGGCAGTCTCGCTGTGCGCTGCTGGGCTGGAGGCGGCAAAGACTGTGCTCCGTCGAGCGTGTTAGCTGCTGGGTCTCAGCAGTGAGTGCGCAGGTGCCGGCGAAGGCGGGGCGGAGTTGCGCACCCAATGTGTGTAGATAAACTGATTTGTGTCATAGAGGTTTGAACGTATTATGAAAGATATTTGAATCGATAGAATGTACATTTTTCATATTATATCTGTTCGGCATTGTCGCATTGTCTGTGGCGAGAAATATATGTGCAAATTAAATAACAGTGTCCAACTCCAACCCGTCTTCTCCTGTATGGATCGCCGTTCGTGCGTGGTATGAACAGGACACCGTGTCATTTGCACATGCTTTAGGTTGTTGGTTGTTGCTTTTTATAATCCAGTATTCACTGCATCAACTTAAACATTCGAATGGATGAATGAACTCGAAAAAACGTATACAATTAGTGTTCAATTGATACTAAATATTTGTTCTAATCAATGATTCATCGCTCGTGTGAGAGCTTGTTAAGACTCGCGTAATCCGTGTTATATACCCGTTAATATGATGAAGATTCACGTGAACTATGTTTGGAATAATTCCGCATCATAATATACGGAGCATAAAACACATCGAGTAACATGTACCAGCTTCAGTGAGTTGATTTATGTATAATACGATTGTGATCGAAAAGAGTGTGCGAATGCTGTGTGCTACATGCTTTATGACTCCATCGTTTTGATCAGACCTAAATGAGGTTTAAACATACAGTTGCTAGCAGTGTATAAGAAACCGTCCTAGTAACGTGAGAATCGTTTCATACCATACCTCAATAATATTGGATCATCTATTGCCATGGCATCAGTATTCAAAGACATCGATGATGCATTTTTATTGAGGCATGAACAGTGTTCACACCAATCTCAAAAGCTAGAGATTCAGGCAATTATTTTTTTGTTTCGTATAGGCACCACATTTTACTATCGTGACATTTTAAAATAATATTATGATTACAGTTATTTATGTTGATTGTTTCAAAATTGTCTGTCACAAAGGATTTTACCAATTTTAGGAATGTTTAATTAAAGAAACTAAATTTAGTTTTTGGTTTTCGCAGATTTTTTCTACAAGACTTTATTTCGGACGTTCGTTGCTTATTAAAAGACAATTCCATCCACCGTTTATATTTTATCGCATTTTCCCGAAAAACATTTTCACACACACAAAAGTGTCAATATTTACTCGAAATCTACAAATAAAACCTTCGCTTTCTTGAATTATGGTATTATTATTATTCAAAGGCCAGTCATTTGCTGACTGTATTGACCACACATATGAAACTTAGCATAGCTATTAAGAAATCTCAAATTCAAATTCATTTGGAGCATCCAGTTTTGAACAAATGTACCACAAAGTCCAGAATGTTGTTTGTTAACTTAATATTGCTATCAACTTTATATAATTTCAATAGTAAGTAATACGTCTAGTGTATCTAGTATTCAACATTCATACCTTGCAGACATTAACGCAATTAGGAGGGCTGCAGTTGTCGTAGTATCTGACAATAACGACAAACATGGCAAGCGCCACATTCAATGCGGTGGACTCCTGAAACAGTGAAAAACCGGTGATTCTGCCGAATCCTTTGGCGCGCGTGCGTTAATTGATGGTGTGCGTGAATACAACCGGCATTAGTCTGCCACCACCACACTTGAGATGCGCGCCGGTTAATTGTGTGTGTGTGTGTGTGTGTGTGGGAATACTATAAAATGCACGCCACATCGGACGCCTTATCGCATTCACACACATTCACGCCGCCGCCATTCGCAATTTGTGCGCGCGTGCGGCATCGTTTCTTGTACTTGTATCCGCATTGTAGGCGAATGTGGTTTTTATTCAAATTTGATTTAGCCAGCGCAAAGTGCGCGAATAACTCGCCAATACGAGATTAGAGTAGAAAACACGCGCAGCCGGAGCAGAAGAAGAACCAACACTCTAACTCAAGCATATTACGACTTCTGTTTGTGAATTTCGTCACTCGCGACATAAAGATTAGCTGTGAGTAAATCGCACGCACGCGATAACAGCCAGAGCGCGAGTTGCCGCCGATTTCAGTACATGCATGCATGCGGCGTTTGTCCGGCCGAAGCAGCGCACGTGGTTTCATTGAAATGCATGGCGATCACTTTTGATTCGACTCGTCCGATATTGTATCTAATGCGCTGATGGCACACACGACGAACGGTCATGTAGTACATGCGTGTCATGTCTCGACGATGCTACCGTGTCCGCATCGCGCATCATCATCGCGCATCGCACCAACGGGGCGACCCAAGACCGCGAGTAGTCTAAATATATTTAAGTCATGTGCAGGCTACTCGCTACTCGTGTTGCGTGCGTGTCTCGGCTGCCAAATGACAGAAAAATTGTGTGTTCTCCGCGGCATGATTTGGTCAACTTCACGAATTGCGTACATGGTCAATTGAATATTAAGTGGTGGTGCAGAGAATTACCTGCAGTGTGAGTATGTTCAACTCGGTTCAACTGTGGTTGAAATGCGGCGACGTGTCGTGTTAATTTGATACCGCGTGATAGCATACATATAGGGTGTTTTGAGCAACGCGTCCACAGTTTCATCGTTGATCAAATCTATCTAATCACGCATTCGACGAAAAAAAAGAAGTCGATTATTTTTGCATCGCCAGTAAATTTCCACAGTGATTCAAATACCATTGATTAGATAGCGTATACCAGTGGTTTTTTCATATGTTCACCACATAATACCCCCTAGAGTATGCAACAAATGTATTGTAAAATATTGAATCTAGAGATAGAATGGTTGATTTAACAGAAATCGAGGTGTTTTTTGGAAAATATATACGGCCAATGAATCTGAATCTCTGATGGGCGCTCTTCCTATATATATATCTAAAACAACGATTATATGGATACAGTCACTCCCATAATAGTTCGGACACGCAGTCATACACTTTCCATTTTCATTTTTTTGGCGTTTGCCAATGCATTTTTCAATGGATTTAAATATTATTCTCTGTAGTGTTCTTTAGATGTTCAAGAAAAAAAACAATTAATGAAGTCCAATTGATTCGTCGGAAAACAAATAATTACGGTAATATGGTACCAAATTCATGTCACAAAATAGTTAGGACAATATGGCAATATGGTCAAATATTTGAATGGGGAAAAAAATAATGCGCAATGTCAACCAGGACCCAAGAATTCTGGCCCGCCATTTGGTGACATGTGTTGAGGAAGTCGACAGGCATAAATGTGAGCCCATAAACAAATTATAAAAAAATCCTTACACCATGTTAAGCATGGAAAGAAACGCATACAACGGATATCGCTCGCGCTGAGGGCATCTGTTGTAATAATAAACTTTGAAAATTGGACATCTTTTCTGGCGGATGCAAATCCAATGTATTCATATTTAATAGCCGCGAAAAAGTATGGAGGAAGTCAATGGTTTTTGAAAATCTGAAGAACACTACAGAGAATAATAGTTGTCCATTGATAAATTCATTGGCAAACGCCTAAAAAATGAGAATGAAATGTGTATGATTGCGTGTCCGAACTATTATGGGAGTGACTGTATGTTTTTATTTGAAAATGTATATTTCTAAACTAGGTAAGAGAATTAAGCATCCAAAAATAAAATTTAATCGCGTTTGTTTTGGTCCTATATTGCGGACCTTTTTTGATATGTAATCCAATCTCGGCCCTTTGACATTCCCATCATTAATCATTTAATCATCATCCCTAAAACGCTTTCAAGATGAATGTATTGCGTATTTTGAGTATTCAACTCCTATCACGATTTTCCCCATGAACGAAGAATTTAATGTTTTTAGGGTCTGCTTTTCCAGCTTCGGACGTATCCCATGTTTTTGTATGAGCTTCTTGTCTTTTAGAACATGGTTTCCTCAGGAAAGTATTTACAGTGTAGTTTTGGTGTAGTGAATTAATTTAGTTACTGAAACTGTCTGATGATCTTGACAATTTTCTTCCAGTTTCAAATCTTATGTTATGATATGATTAATGAAACCAGCAAAAATTAAATACATCGTTTTCCTTATGATTTTGTTATAGACAACGAATGATAAAATTCACCGTAATGATTGAAAGCGTTTGCTATATGGCAGATGTGGAAGATGGTTTCTCTGGCAACCTAATTACAGGTAATGCATGGAGTAGATGTGTCGGAATGATTGTCGTCACGATACGGTGCGCTTATTATGTATTTTGTTCTATTTCGTTTCTACATGGGTGACCATCGCCAAACCATATATGGTAGCTGTAGTATATATAGACATAGATAAAACAAATGCACACGAAGTCTGCATATAATGTTCATACGCCATTATAAATATTTGTGACCAATTATATTATTTGGTTTTACTACGAGTTTTCATTGGCATCCGAATCGTATATGTTAAAACAACTTATACATCAGTCGTTGATAAATGTTTGTATACTAATAATATACATTTCGATAAGTGTATCGGTTTACCAGCGAACTTCGTTGCGTTTCAGGTTAATTATAATCCAAAATAATTGTCCGTAATGTTCACACGTTCTTCAGCCAGTTCAGTTGATCAGCCGTAGTCGTTAAACATTGTTTCTAGATAATTTTCATTTATCGATTTACTCAAATTGTTCCGAAGTAAGGCATTTCAATTCGAAATTGAAACGGCTTTCGACAAACTGTGCATGTTGCGTGGTGTGATGTACATAATCTCTAAATCTCCATAGCATAGCCCGCTACATCTCTCGTCAACTTACCGAAGGTCGTTCGATTCCCCACCGTTCCGGCGGAGCATGCGCAAAGGACACGATTGGCACAAGGGGAACGAGAATTTGTACTAAAAATGTTGGTGCGCATCACATGTGGCGCGGGATTATGAAGAAGTGGAAAAAAACATCCGACAGGTTAATTATTATAACTCGGGTGTATTCGAACACGCTTTAGTATTATTTATGTTTCTATACAAAATGCATCCAACACGCAAACGCACACTAGAAGTGATCTACGACCTGACACTTTTCACACACACCCATACGTAGTGTGCGCGTTTCAATAGAAATAAAATTGTTGGTGCATGCAGTGTATTAGTGTATAGTATACGTGTGTAGTGTACCCTCAACATTATGTGCACGCGTTCACTCTAGGCCTAGGCGCCAAGCCCCGACAAAAACACCAACACACACACGCACGCACGCGCTCACTGTTGTCGTTTCGCGCTTCTGTGACTATTGCACGTACAATGTAGAGTGACGTGGGGAAGAGGAACAATTGTTGCATCCCACCTTCTCTCCTTGAATGAAAAATGAGATATTTTACTCGATTCCTGATATTATTCATGTTGTTGAAAACGATAGATTCAATCAAGTGTATTTATTATATTGAATAGTAGCTACAGGGAACGAGGTATGAAGTGTTACTCTGGAAAATCGTTATTATCTCGCTCAGTTGTAAACATTTTAACGTGAGTTGTTAGCACGATACTGAACACTTCATCATTCATATGCATTTTATTTCGTTTTTTTTTTCACGAGACCCTTTGATACAGATTTGTTGATTAAACATCATTCGATCATATACACGAACATCGCGTGACATAACATAAGTCTAATCTTCGGCTGACGACGCCCTGAATATAATTAATTCAACAATTAATTCACCAAGCTCTAATTCGCTCGGTGATTTTTTAATTTTTTTTTGTTTCAAAAGATGAGGATGCGTAGACAATTTCATTATTGTCATTCATTTGAGTATTCACACATTGTTCTACGTTGGTCCAGTAAAAACTTATAGACAGTATTCCAAACACGAAATACAAATATTAGGTTGGGGAATAATGGGCTTCCGGTTTTCACCTCTTTATTCAATGATTTTTTTTTTTTTAATCCCAGCTTCTGCAAATGGTTCCAAACGGTTTTGTGGTCGATCCCTAGTTCCTGGGCAATAGAACGAGTGCTCACATGCCGGTCTACTTCGATGATTTCCACGATTTTGCCTAGGTGTTGAGGTGTCAGTTTCACCACGACGGAATCGTCTGAACCATTCCTCCGCTGTTCTGATCGATAGTTTTTCGTCTCCCAGAACGGCACAAATCGCTCTTCGCGATTCTGCAGCGGTTTTGCCTTGTGCAAAATAAAATTTCAAAATAGCTCGAATTTCGTGATTTGCGAACTCCATTTCGATCGACCGTAACTTTTGAGCGCGGAATCTAATGTAAACAAACGTCATTTGAAAGGTGCTGTCAATACCTTTCAAACGATGTATAGGGTTACCAGATTCGACATCTGTAGCACTTACAGGAGCGCCGCGAAATTTGAATGAAAAACCCGGAAGCCCATTATTCCCCAACCTAATATTTTGTATGGGGAGTGAAATCGAATATATTTCCCCATATACAAATACGCGTCTCGTCCTCAGTATAAAAGACATAACATTTGTCTGAGCAATTTGTGAGTACTCGAAAAAAAGAGATTGAAATTGTCTACACATCCTCATCTTTAAAAAAAATTAGGAAAAGTAACCGAGCGAATTAGAGCTCTGTGATTTCTCCATACAAACGGAGCGACCTTGTACATGGTGTCGTCAGCCGAAGATGAGACTTATGTTAACTCTTTTTTGCATGGTTCGAGACAAAATCCTCTAGTCTGACTTCATCTGCCGTTTCTGCTGTACTCAATCTGCCGTTTGTATTTTATTTCATTATTCCAAAAACATGATCACCCATATAAAACTGTTATTATTTTGTTTTTTTTGTTTTGTTCATACTTACACATATGTTTACACTTTTTGGATCTTTCTAACGAATAGATAAACTCCAAATCTAGGAATACAAATATTTTAATTTAAATGTATTAAATGTATGAATTGCCAATTTATATGAGATCAATGTTAGACAAGAATATTGCGTGATATATTGCCTTCCAATCGCATCCTCTCATTATGAAATCGGCTCTGAAACAACACAAACTGGAGCTTCTTGCGCTCACCATGCTACAAATGCCTCACCTTACTTTACTGTGAGGTGAGCAGTATACGTACTCTGAAGGTGCGCTGAGCGCCTATACATTATATTTCCAAGATGAAAAACTATAATCCGCGTGTGTGCGTGCGTGCAAAAACAATAGCCGAGCCGCTAACGCATCGGCGCATTTTTTCCCATATATGAGACGCACGTAAGGTCATTGTTTTATTGTTGAAGTTCGTATTACCTGTCATACAAATGTGATTTGCAATGAGAAAATGCGGTGTGTGTGTGCGTTGTCTGCATGTGCATGTGTGTGTGTGCGTGTGTGTGCATGTGTTGTCGACTGTATATTAGTATACAAACGCAGCATCGCACGCCTCAGCAATCACCGGCAGCAAGTTGCCAGCAGCAGCCAGCCAACATCGAAACACCACACAAATTAGAACGTCGCGCCATCGTCGCGGTGCACCGTTATAATGTTGTGTGTGTGTGTGAGTGTGTGGTTTTAGCATTTTTTGTTTTGTTGCAAAGGGAGGCGCACAGATTTACCGCTGCTTTGGTGGCTGTCGGCTTGTCATAATGCAGAATGTAATTTTGCGCACCGAAGATGATTCGGCAAACGAGGCGACAGAAAACGTGTACATTGTGATTTTATCTATCACGCGTGTTATATCGTATAGAAAATACACAACATAAAACACGTGACGTGTCCTAAATTAGATATTTGTATTAGATAATTATAATTAGAAGAATAGATTGAATCAAAACCATAATCCCATCGCAATGCTCATAAGAATGTCTAGCACAGCACGAATTTGTGTATATGTAATGTCATACCGGTCTGATCCGGCATCTGGCAACCGGATTCATAATTTGCTGAATATCAGTTAATATTCCCAAACCACAATTAACCACAAAATTAACATTCAAAATAGTAAATAGTTCAAATTAAGAATATTATTATGAAGAGTTTCGTTTTAGCAATATTATTTTCGACGATAGTTTCAATAAAAGTTGGATTGATGTGATTTTCTATCGTAGCTTACACGAAATTGAATCGCCGAGCGACGAGTTTTTTGAATATATCGAGACATATATTGAGACCGTGTCTAATTTAAGATTGAAGCAAAAGCATTGACACAAATCTTTTGTATGAAAATGCCATTGTTCATAGATATTGAAAACATCGTTTGGTCGATAGTAGTTCGCTGGAACTCGAAACAATGTTAAAATATCATAGAAATATCCTGCCGGAAAGGACGAAATTTCTTGAATATGTTGAGTTTTCTTTTAATTTCTAGATACATATTCTATCCAATCAAATTCATAATCGATTTCATGTGGACATAAGTTCAAATGTATCTCTACTCCTTATTTCAATTGAGCGTTCTCTATAGACTCGAACTCTAGGCTTGTTTGTCGGTGTCTGCGTGCTGTGTGTGTAATGCGTATTTGTGTTAGTGTGTTTTAAATTCCATGCAAATGCAGCAGTCGCGCAATGAAACTCAAGCGCGTGCCTCGCGTGCTTCCACATTATCGCACAAACCATACGGGCAGAACCTCACTCAAACTCACACATATATACAATACATGTATAAATGTATACCACATCCAGATGCAGACTGAATCACTTTCAGTTGGGCGAGAAAACGCACGCGCTTACCGCTCACTCTGCTCGGCAGGCCTCTAATTGTATGCAAAACTGATTACGACTAATAAATAAAACATTACAATCGCTTAATTTGAGAGTTATAGTAATTTGTGTGGCATGCTGTATGTTTACTTGTGTGTATATATACATTCATGTATGCAGTATGTTCGCTCGAGTATGTATACATATCGCAGTATCTCAGGCTCGTGCTCGTGTGCACATTTTTATTAGAGACACGATGCTTTGCGTATGCGAACTCGCATGTGATAATGTAGGCAAATTGTCTGTGTTTGTTCATGTTTGGATCGTGTGTTAAATGGGTGCGTACAATCGAATCCAAACTCGCACATGAACATAATGTCTGACACTTCATAATCATCACGCCTCAGGCCGACACGCGATACTAATCTAATGCATAATCATAATCACAGGATTGCAATCGCGAATATCGTATTGCGAATATGAATATACATTTCGCCCACAGCTTTGGGCAAAAAGTATCGGAACTTTGTTGATTTAAGATTGAATAGTAAACCGTAAGTATTTCCTGAGATAATTCCTCGTACAAACGTCTGTTTGTGAAAATTTCATGATTTTCCTACGATGAACCGATGAACAAATGTTTATTTCGACGACAAAATTACGTGATTGCATATTCATATCCATGGTTATAGTATTGCCCCAATTTTAACGACAATCACCTACTACATGGGCTAATTAGTCTTGTCACTACCTATGGAGGAACAATATTTGTGATTAAGACAACAAGTATTATAAATAATCTTATTACCGAGCCATGTCATTATTTTGTCGGTAATTGAATTTATTGTGACACGGGGTTCGACATATCCTAACATATGAAGCACAATGTTTTTATAGTCATGATAAAGCGCTGTTTTATGATAGGTAGAATATCCTCTGGAGCCAAAACATGTTTTGAGAATTTGTTATTTTAAAAATAAATTTGGGAATATTTTTAAATTATTCTGTGCCGACTGCTTAGGCACCGAAGACGATGCGCGCAGTTGACGTCTAAATTTAGCAGTTCCTGACGAAAACATAAATAAGTCCACGAAACAATTCCGGAATTCGGAAAGCATGGGACCTGGAGATTGCTGATACCTTGAAGTTATATGAAAAAATATTCAAACTAATCGTGCGTATGTTTTTTGGGCATGCAAGATCTCTTTGCCAAGAGGCTGTCGGAAAAACGCGAAAACTCACAATCGACGATTACTTTTTGAAGGTGATCGAGATGTTGTAGGACCGCTGAATTAATGCTATCGAGCTAAAATAAAACTATGTAAAAGTTTTCATCAAAAATGTCATTAATTCTCAGTTTATCAGCCCATGTAGTAGAACACATTTAACGAGATGCAAGTGCGTTATAGCGCATTTTCACCAACGTCAATAATTGTCACACTTTTATGACGAACAAAAAATACGTAAACTGGATTATTGTGCTAACCCTTAACTTTTTACAATTTGTTTTAAATTGTGCTTGTAGCTGTTAGAAGTCCCAACGTTATGCTTTCATTTTTATTCACATTCGCCGTTTATTTACCAAATTATTGGAATTGACTGTCGGCGCTATGACTCCACGATGTGAAAAAGAACGATAGCAAAACGTTGAGAATTCCAAGAGCTACAAGCACAATTAATAAACAAATTTAAAAGGTCAAGAGGTAGCACATTTATCCAGTTGAAGTATTTTTTATCGTCATAAAAGTGTGACAAGTGACGTTGATGGAAATGTGTTATTACCCTTATCAGCGAAAATATGAATATTATTATCATTAAGTTCATCAACAATTATGAGCATCAACCTATTTTCGAATTATTTTTTCTAGGAGTGGCCGGCCACAACCGAATCATCAACCGATCGTGACCTTATGAAAGTTCTATAGTGTGTTTTATTTTCGAGGTAATTGAATGAACTTGGTCCACTTGTTGAAACATTACTGCTAGAGCAGCGAACCATTCTACATATTCTGCAGAAGCACATTCATACATTGTTGAAAACTATCACACTCCATGCCTCCCCAACTTCATGTGCCGGTCACATGCAGCAATGTTTACACGCTGCGATGTACTCGGCGAGCTCACCTGTCGCACGATCGGTGTGAATGAACGGGTGTTCCGAAAAGATCGTTACACCGGTTTGGCGAGCGTCGTCGGTGCCGTCGGACGGCGCGACGCGATCACTCCAACCCCCGTGCAGTGCAGAAGCAGCAACAGCAGCCGAGCAGAGGGCCGAGCAGCCGATACGCGCGATAGCGATAGCGTATAGCGTGGCCGCGGTCACGGTCCCTCCCTGCATCGCCGCGTCGCGATAATGATCGCACAATTGCATACCGCATATATTCTCGTCGAATTGCTGTCAAATGATACACACCGGTGACCGGGGCCGGTTTACTATACTTTTCATGCTACTAATGTAGAGATAATTATTATTAATCACCAGCGGTTTCGTGACCAGCGCACTGATGGCGAAAGAATTAAAACACTTTGGAATCTCTCTATATAGACAATTCCCTGACACATTTTACGTTATTTCATATTGAGATCCCCGATCTCGTTGCCCATCAAACATATCAAACATAAATCCGAATAATTTGTTGTAAGCTCTTGTTGTCGTTAAAAGGTTAACTTGATACTAAGAAACATTCCGCCCTGCGCCCTCTGTCGGATCTACCTGTAATTATGTATAGACATACTTTGAGTCACTACCCACCCAAAACATTCTATTTCACCCTTAACGGATCAACCGTTCATAAATGTTGAGCATTACAAATATTACGACGACAACGCCATCTATAGGCACAAATACACAACTAATGTCTACACGAACACTACGCTGTTTGTTTTATGTTAATCGGATGAACCGAGTATGCGTGATGAAGCCATATACTTACTTACTTACTTACTCAGCCACTCATGCCATTTTGGCACATAGTGCAGCAACAAACGATCGGAACTTCGCTCGGTCTCGGGCCAGCTTCTTCACTTGCAGCCAGGTCTTGTTGTCTGCCACTACTTCTGCCTCTATCGACCTCCTCCAGGTGTCTCTCGGTCCACCAACCTTTCGAATGCCCGGTGGCGGGTTCCAGTCCAGGGCTTCTGACGCGATGTCATTGCGTCTCCGTAAGGTATGGCCGATCCACACCCATTTTCTCCGGAAGATCGTCACTCCAACCCGTTCCATGTCGGCGATGCGCCACAGCTCGTCATTACTGATCCTACTTGGCCAGCGAATTCGCAAGATACGCCTGAGGCATTTATTGACAAATACCTGCAGTTTTTGCGTCAGCGACTCTGTTGTCTTCCAAGTTTCGCTGCCGTAGAGTAGGACGGACAGGACGTTGGACCGGAAGAAGCGCAACTTCAGGTTCCTCGTCAGGTGGGATGATCTCCACAGTCCGTTCAGCATTCCATAAGCTTGACGTGCCTTCTTTATCCGGTTCTCTGCACACATGCTGGCGCCCCCATCCTTTGCAATCATGCATCCCAAGTAGCAGAAGCTCTCTACTTCGTCTATGGACTCGCCATCGATGACAAGTGGGGTATCGTTGGGTCCTGTATTCAACCGCAAAAGCTTGGTCTTTGCTACGTTGATCTTGAGGCCGACCTGCTTCCCATAATACACAAGCCGGTCCAACTTCTCCCCTATCTTTTGTCTGGAATGTGACATCAGACATATGTCGTCGGCGTAGTCAAGGTCTTCGAGTCGGGTCATGCGCAGGTGTTGCCAGACAATACCTCTGGGGGAGGAATTGACCTTCGTCATGACCCAGTCTAGAACGAGCAGGAATAGGAGGGGGGAGAGGATGCAGCCCTGCTTTACACCCGACCCAACATTGAACTCTCGTCCAAGTTGCCCGTGGTGAAACACGCTGCACTTCGCATCTCTATACATCGACTGGATGATGTGCAGCAGCTTGTCCGGGATTCCTAGGCCTGACAGGACGTCCCACATCGCGTTTCGATCCAGGCTGTCAAAAGCCCGCTCGAAGTCTACGAACAGCAGGAATATGGGTGCCTGCCATTCATTCGACTGCTCCACGATGATTCGGAGCGTGTTGACGTGGTCTGTGCACGATCTGCCAGGGCGGAAGCCTGCCTGCTCTCTTCGGAGCGTCGGATCCAGGACACTGCTAAGACGTTCGTGCAAGATGGATGACAGTATCTTGTTTATCGTGTTTTGCAGTGTTATTCCTCGCCAGTTGGAGCAGTGTGAGAGGTTGCCTTTTTTGGGGAGTTTTATTATCTTCCCATTCTTCCATTCGGTCGGGATGGATTCCGTTTCCCATGCATGCCGGATGATCGGGTGCAGCATCGACGTGATGCCGTGTATGTCGACTTTGAGCAGTTCGGATGCGATGTTGTCCAATCCGGGTGCCTTGTGGTTTTTGAGTCGTTTGATTGCATCTGCGATTTCTCGTCTGGTTGGCGCGTTGGTATTGAACGTCCGGCGGGGTGGTATTCCGGAGGGGCTGCGCGGCAGGCTCGGCGGGGGTTGGTTGAGCACCCCTTCGAAATGCTCAGACCATCTCTCCACCTGCTCCTCTACGTGTAATAGCAGTCTACCATCAGCAGCCCTTACTGCGTGACTGCTCCGTGTGCCCGTGTCACAAAGCTTCTTGGCAATGCGGTATGTGTCGCGCATGTTACGCATGTCGGCAGCTCGTTGGGCATCTTCTGCCAGCTTGCTAAACCACCTGCGCTTGTCACATCTAGCACTGCTAGCGACTTCGCGGTTCTTTGCCCTATACGCCTCCCTTGCCGCATGTCGCTGCTGTTCGTCTGTTGCTCCATGCTCCAGCCGTTTCAGCGTCCGACGGTCCTCGATCAGTGACCATGTTCGATCGGTAATCCACTCCTTCCTCTCTCTCGATTTGGTACCCAAAATCTCAGTGCCAGTGCTGTCCATCGCGGTACGTATTTCATTCCACTTCTCCTCCACACTAGCCCTCTGGTCTATGACACAGAGTTTTTCGTGCATCCTCTCCTTGAAGCGGTCCGCGATCTCAGCAACTTTCAGACGGTCGATGTCGTGTCTCTTGGCACTTCTTGCCGCGGTACTTCTTATCCCACGGTACATCTTCAAACGCATCCATCCTTCTAGTAGTTCGTGGTCGCTTGCGACGTCTACTCCTCTCCTGTTCCGAACGTCCTCGAGTGATGTATTCCATCGGCGGCTCACGAGTATGTGGTCGATCTGGTTTTGGACGAGTGTTTGGGTTGGCTCGGAGCGCGATGGTCTTCTGGTCCACGTATACTTGTGGAACTCCTTATGTGGAAACAGTGTACCGCCTACGATTAAATCGTGCTTGGCACACAGTTCCACTAGCTTACGCCCGTTCTCGTTCATTTGACCCAGTCCGTGTCTTCCCATAACCATTTTCCACCCGGTATTGTCCGCTCCGACCTTAGCGTTGAAGTCTCCCATGATAATCCGAATGTCCGCCCTCGGGACGTCTTCTAGTGTCGCTGACAGCCTGTCGTAGAACTCCTCCGCGGCGTCTACGTTCGCAGGGTCGTTGGTGGGCGCGTACACTTGAATCACCGTCACGGTCTTGGGATACGCGTTGAAACGTGCGACGATGATGCGTTCGTTTACTGGCTTCCAGTCGAGTAGGCACCTTCTGCTGCTTTCGGTGAGGAGGATCCCAACACCTCTGTGATGCTTGGACTCCATTCCGGAGTGCAGCAGGTATTCGCCAGATGTTGTGCGACTCTCACCATGTCCCGTTCGCCTCACCTCGCTCAGCCCGAGAAAGCCGAAGTTATACCTCCGGAATTCCCTGCACACTTGCTCCAACCTCGCATCTTCTCGCATAGTACAGACATTGATGGTACCAAATCGTATCCGGGTACATTTGCGTATTGTCATCAGCGTGTGGGGGCTATTTACCGAACTGTGGTTCCCCCTGACCACATTCGGACATCCGAGGCTCCTTGCGCCTGTTGCTGGCGTAGTTGGTGCGATTTAAGCGATTTGGGTAACTGGCCCAGGCACGCCGAGACAGATTTAGGGCTTGTCAGCCCATGTTCGCGTCGTCTGTTGGCCAGGAGTATCCTGTTACCAGGGGTTGCCACGAGGAGGCCAGACGTACACTTGGGTTACCTATCGTAGTTGCAATCCTGGAACTATTTCTAGAACGGTCAGAACCTACCCTACTTAGTGTAACCCCACAACCCCCACAAGCCATATACACAGACCATTCATTCTTATTAATAGATTCAGAACTTTATTATTTTCCGGATTTAGATACTTCACGATTGTAATATTGAATTGGGACTCCGATATGGCCTATACATTTTGTATTCAAGTTGTACTGAAACTAGACGTCTGCTAGTAGATGTTGAGGCACTCGTCATTATGTGGGCAAATGAAAGTTCTAAGTGAATGAACCTCGGTTTGAGTACTCTCTCATTTATTTAATCAGCTGTTTTCGGGACGTCTCGTGAAATCGTATCTGACTAGACGTCACCATATCAAGTATGCTGTTAAAAATATTTGCCTTATTGTGAGCAGATGTAAACTGTAAGTGAATGTTTCGGTCCGGGTATCTTCTCATTATTATTAAATTACAGAGCTGAATACAAGAGGATACAATAATTTGCGACAAATTCGACGTACAGGACAACAACATTCAAAGGCTGCGAAACATCGTTGTAACATGCAGATTATCGAAACCATAAAACAATCCCTTACACGTCAACATTCTTATCGATAATAATCTTTTGCGAAATTGCTACTTAACAGTGCTGGTGCTGGGGATTTTCACCTGGGCTGTGTTATGGAATTTAATAAAATCACTTTAGTCATTAAAATAGTTTGATATGTTTTTACACGCGTTTGATCAACCGCTCCGAATATTGAGTGTACTTATTTAGAAACAACTTTTTCGTAGGGCCGATTTTTTTTAGCCCACGTCTAATGTTTAATGAAGAATCTAATGAAAAAATATATTTACAGCCGTTTTTGGCAAATGCCATCGTTTGTTGGTGGTGAACACATTGTTCATAAATTGAAGTTTTGACAATAAAGTATTTGGCCGAAGGCTTGAAGGGCTAAATGCAGATTATTCTGTCTAGCAGATAACCAGTAATAAAGTGAAGTTATGGCTTTGATCGGCCTTCACGAAGACGAGAAAAAAATGTAGTTTCAGTAATGTTTCCGAAGATAATAACGTAAGCTGTATTTGTCGACATGACTCCAGACTTCAGACAATTTCCAATATCTCATGTTAACATTTTCTTAGGCCGATCAAACAAAGGCTTATTTAACATGCTACAATTTATTTCAACATTAGTTTTGAATTATGTTGATAGTTTCAGTGTTACC
>CAXHKQ010000024.1:0-24997 GCA_964017145.1 Agrocybe praecox
CGATGCCCATTTTGTGGTTGAATCGATTTGGATTCTGTGGCATCGATCAAACGATCAGCGATGTGTACAAATAAATATATTCTATTTTTGAACAACCATACCATTTGCGCTTGCCACTGATCGTATTGACTTTTCGTCATGACCTGCCGAAAGGCCTTCGAACGATCGCTATGCTGGGTGGACATCGCTCGGCTGCCGGGCCGATTCTGAAGATGCGCGGTCTCGGGACGTCGGACTGGGTGCGACCAGCTGATGTCCGCGTCGAGGTGCTGCTGGTGTTGCTCGGTGTTGAACCGTTTGCTGCGGTGTGAATTCAGTCACAAAGTGTTACATATTCAGTGTGGCTTTGAATTGAATGATATATGGCCATTTTCCCTACTGCCGTCGTGCCCAATCGTACACCATGGTCGGTCGCGGCGTCGCCGGTTTGTTGAGCAGCAGATCCTCAATGATGTCGTCGGCCGGGCTATTTGTGCGCTGGCGCAGCACGGCATACGACTGATCGTTGACGGGCACATGCTGATCAGATTGATCGACTGATCTCTGACTGAGCGAATAAATTGTGGGGAATTGTATAAATAGATCGCATAGAATAGAGACACGGTCCTACAAAGTACCTTCGCGTTAATGTTGGCGACTCCGAATTCGAGCCAATCTGTGTTGAATCTTCATGGTCCATTATTTTGATGGCGAAGCGTTGGGCCTATGTGAAAAAACATACATGTCGGTTATATCCAGTAGCACGTGTCGCTCATCGATCGGTGTTGGTTTAATTGATCGTAAAAGTTTAAATGAAAACCGTGCCAAATTATCCCCGAGCCGATAAAGAAGTCGTAAATCGTGGAGCGAACTGACCTATCACAATAAACAGGGAGATCTCAAGCGTGTAGCTCACGATTATTTTTTCAATTTGTGTAAACATTGTGAGGGTATGTAAATTGAGCGCGAACATGCACATAAAACTATAAAACACTTCAAGCACAGTACGTCACACGCGAATCCATTCAATTAATTATAACCGTTTAGCGTCGTGTGGTGTTTATATAAACGTGTCACGGTGGCGCCAGTTTATTTTTGTTGCGTGTGAATATTACTACACCACATCTCACTATTTTCGCGTATTTTCCGCCTAGATTTAGTTTGGCAAATACGAGAGCGCATGTTTTCGCAAGCATGTCACATAAATTAAACGTTGTGCCCGGTGTGCCACAATTAGCCATATCACTTCTGTCGTCCGAATGGCGTTGACCATACCGCCTCTGACGTCGATCGGTGGTTTTAACGACCGATGTCGTGACGTTTGTGGTGCCAACGTTCAAGTCATAAAAAAATGGTCAGACTAATAAATTAACTCCTGGTCGGCACCGTCGCATCGACATTGAATTCATACGTTTGAACTGAGATGTCAACCACCTGACTTACCGTTTCGGCCAGCTCCTGATTTTCCTCGTCATAAAACTCATTGATGATCTCCTCGAACTCGTCCATATCGATACGCATATTTTGCACCTCCAGCTGGAGCCTCCGTGTTGATATCGTGTTGTATATCTGCACACATAGCATGGCACAGCATAACATATATAATTAAACAATTCGCAGTCCATATCAGTCATTTGGCACAAAACATTCCATCCGCAACAACATGAACAAAATATACTCATAACAAACTCATTTAGACTATAAATGGCGAATTGGCGATTTAATGTGAACGTGTTCTGATGGTCGGCGTGTCTCGTGACCAGCGAGGCGTCATCGCGATGCGCAAACAACTCTAGCAGTGTTGTTGGAAGCCGGACACGCATTCTTGCACAATCGCGACCCAGACCAACGAAATGTATGCAAATTGTTGTGTTATTTTGCGCTGCGCGAGTCCACACAGTGGAAACAAACCCACTCCGAACTAACCGGTTGCCGCGATTGATGCACAACGCACATAAATTAATGGATCTCGATAATATTCATGACATTCGAATGCAAATCACACAAGATGAGCCCCCAAAACTCTATTTTCGGTATCGAATCAGACGCAGCCAAACACACTCAACGCACACACCCGAGTTTCGCGGTGTGTGCGTTGAAAAAGGTAAATCACGGCCGGTAAATCACGTTTTGTGTGGCAGCGAATTTCGGTGACGCGACGCGCTGCTTTACTATAGATACCGGAATGTCCACACACACTGCCTTGAAAACGTGCGTGTGTATGTGCTCATATGTGTTCATCAAATGTAAACATTTGCATTCGGTGTGTAAGTTTGTGCACAATCGCTGTCGCTTCGTATAGACACGGTGATAAGAGTCGACGAAATAATCTTCGCGCAACTCGTTCATGCTGGCGCACATGCACTAGACCCAGTCCGACGTTGGCGATTCGAATTATCGCCAAATGAACTTTGCGACCCATCCAGAACAAGTGCACAGTTACATCATTTCCGCGAGTAATTTATTGAAACACACTCACCAAAATGCCTAATATCAGAAGTCCAACAGTAGCACAGAACAACACTTTGCAGTAATGGATGATCACTCCACGATTATGTTGTGCTTCCGAACGTGCAGTTGGCTGCAATAGTGGGATACTCGATACAATGGTCATTGTCACTTGATTGTTTGGACGCTCCGCTCGAATCTCACTATACGTGTTAGGAACGAAGCACTTTGAATCGCCCGACAAACTCGGAGTATTTTCGTAAAAACCAAGGCGCACAGAGTGTCTAATCGCGTTTATCCCGCTCCGCGTCCGATTACAAACTGCCTCGAACAGCGAGCAAGGCAGGTGCGGCAAGCGCCAAAGACATTCCAACCCCAACTTGCTAGCTAATTGCGCCTGTGTGTGACTGTGTGCGTGTACGGAGCACTTTGACTGTGTCTCTCAGTGTCAACAGAAACACAACACACAGTACTGAAACGCAATGATATGCATATCTCTACCATAGTATAGTTCATGTACAAACATTATTACTTAGCGATTAGGCTGACATTGGATCCGACTGACTGAGATTTATTGAAATGGGATCACATTTTGTGTCTGGAATACTCGAGCGTTGCTGTCATCACATACAAATTGATGAGTACGTACTTACGAATCTCTAAGCATCTCTATAGGCAAATACATTTTGGCTCGTATAAATAGAAACACAATTATAGGAACAATCGAGAATGATCTGCTCAGTCGCATGTTTCATTCAAATCTGTTAAAACTACATTCATATATTGATTAACGGTCGAAATAATATTGTGGAACGTAAATCGAAAATCTAGCCAGTTGGCTGCAATTGGTGATTACTAATTTCCCGCCTACAAGTATACAGATCCGTCATGGAAAAAAATGTTTATATGGCAACTGAGAAATGCCGCCCACATGTATGTAACAGAAATGTTTCCCAAAAACCAAAACCAAACACGAATTTACTGGCTTTTCCGCGAATTGTTTGCACGTGCACGCGCGTCGCCCGTTTGTTTCGCGCGTCGGTTCTTCGCAGCCCGGTTTATCCCCAAGCAGCCGCAACAGCGCCATGGCCGAGCCACAACGGACTCCCACCAGCAGCGACCAGCACCAGCGGCCAGTCGCGCAGCAGCAGCTGCAGCATCTGACCCCCGTGCGAGCCAAGCAGGAGCTCCACAGCTCCACAGCCACAGACGCCCGATCGATCCGCACAGCATCATCACCAGTACCAAGTCACGCAGCAGCAGCTGCAGGATCTGACTCCCGTGCACCAGGTCAGTGTCAGTTTTTTTTTCAGTCTCAATTTTAAAACTAAAAATTAACAACTGTTTGAAACTCGGCCCAATCAGCAGCCACAACAACTGCAACCCTTCCAGCCGAAGCCTTTCTTGTCTACACACGATTACATGCAGACGGACGGTGTTTGCTGCGCCAACGGATGTGGACGATGTGGCGAAGCAATTTGAGACGCTGTACGAGTTGCTGCGTGATGATAGGGTGAGTCGTTGGCATAAAAAACTTTCATTTTATCAAATCAAAAAGCGTAAAAAACTTTTAAAAAAACAAATACCAAAACCAACATGCCAATCGCTTAAATGCTTCAATGCAGAGATTTGATTTTAATTATATTTAATTAAATTTAGATTAAATTATATCAGTATTATGATAACACTACAGTACTGAATCGTGCTAACGAGTCGAAAAAACGCGAATAATTATCAATTCTCTGGTATAGTACACTAAAATGATAATGATTCATGGGCGTGGTCAACTGGGCGTTAGCCAGGGGCCCCGAAGGACCGAGGGCCCCGAGTCCGAACATTTTATTCATATACATATATATTACATTTTAAAAATTATATTCTCGAGAAATATTAGCGGTGGATTGACCACCGGGGCCCCAATTCTTGGAAATTCTCAGACTTGTCAAAACAATTTTGTTCTCATGTTGGGTTACGAATAACGCGGGGCCCTGCAAATGACCAAATATTATTTTCCAAGTGACTGCATTGAATTCAGAAGCAGGTAACATGAATTTTGTTATTCTCAATTGAGCGGGCCCCGCTTAGAATAAATATTAAAATGTAAAATGTCTGTATTTATTACATTAGCGGGCCCACTTCCATAATACCCGCTTGTAGGAAATATGTCTGACATTTTTTTTTTTATTGGAATTTAATTTATTTAATTCCTTGTTTTCTCTTTTTTCTTTTTCAAAAAGGTAGTGGTGAAGAAAGTAAAAGAAAGTAAAGTTTTGAGCCGGGACGCTGCACGAGTGGCACGCCAAAACCAACTCGAACAGCCTCCCGGCAAATTTTCACCGGAATTCCCGTATCAGCAGACGTTGCCAAAACAAGTCAGTTTACAAAACGTTCGGTGAATGCACGATTTTGAGCATTCAGTGCGACGATACATAACGACGAGCAAAGATGCTCATTTGACTCATCAGTGCCTAAAGTGCACTTCGGCATTCCAATTTGAGGAGCAGTTGAATGAGCACATCAAAATGCATGTTGTTCGCTCGTTTGAGTGCGATTACTGCAAAAATAAGTTTCGCACAAGGTCTGGAATTATGCTCCACATGAGATGCCACGATCCAGTGTACGATGCGAAATTGGCAAGAAAACATTCAGAGCGTATAAGATGAAGTACCACATTGATTCGCAACACGCCGAACTGAAGCTAGAAAAAGTCGCAGACTTCAAGTGCGATGTGTGTGGCATATATATAAGCAATCGATATAACTTGGCCCGGCACAAGACAACCCACTGTATTAAATGTGATCGTCCTGTGTGTTCGGACTCTTTCAATACTAATCGAAAGCTTCTTCTTCACTTGACAACACACGATCCGGGATACAAAAAAAGTCCAAACAACACAAAAAACACAAAAGAAACGCGAATATTTTTTTTTCCAAGATGCCAGTGATGCCCCAAATTTTGATGCCCGGAGGACCACCTCAACCAAATAGAGATAAACAATACAAATCTCCGGCGAATTGTTAACGTCTCGCTGGCCCACTGCGTCGGCGCCGACCTGACAGTGAATCAAATTGACTATACGTGAAGAAATAAAAACAAATTGAATTCGTGTGTATCTATAATAGCAAAATATAAATGCTCGATTATGGGATATTATGGGGTTATGGGGTAAGAGATCTGTAGGTGAACGCTGTAACTTTTGCGTTAGACGTAAGTCACACGTTCCACACGTTCCACGTTCCACACGTCAAATCGTATGGAATTCTTGCTGACTCGACGTCTGATTCGACGTCGACTTGCTCTCACATTGCTTACAGCGTTCCACTACTGGCGTACCGAAATATTTAGTTATTCTGGTTTGAAAATATGTCGGCATAAAGTACCTAGCACCAGTAGAGATCAAACCTAACGATTCTGGTTGGAAATGCGTAACTATCCGACCACCAAAATCTTTTCCACCAACAAAATTAAATTGTTCACTACACGAAAAAACCTACACACATTATGCTTAACAATTGCTCCTTCCCCGTTGAAAAAGCCCTGCTTGAACTCGGTATTATAATTATTCTGTTGTATCGATAATGTTATTATTATAATAAACGCTTTCTATTCTATTCTATCGAAGCTTGACCGTTAAGTTATCGTAGGTCAAGTTTGCGGTTAGTCATCGTATTGACATATAGCGAATATATTATCCTCATATTAATAGCCAGGTGTATTTACGTAATTGGTTTTTTTTTAACGAAAAATTCAACATTTACCAATATTCATTTAGATAACAACTTGCAGAGATTTTGAAGGGCCTAAAAAGGCAAAAAAGGGTCTAAAAATAGTGGAAATAAGGGGAAAAGGCGAAAAAGGGTCTAAAAAAGGGATTATAGGTGAAAAATAAAAGTCAAAAAAGGGCAAAAAGGGGTAAAAAGGGGATACAAAGTATAGTTCATTTTAATCGTTCGGAAACGTGACGCATAATCGTGGTTACAAATGTTCTGTAGGATAAACAGGAAAAAATGGGATTTTCCCTTAACTTCCGGGCCTTGTTAATAAGTATATAGTGCGTCGTCGATCTGTCCATCACTCTCCCAATCCTTTAAATTGTCCACTCCCTCAGTCACTACTGCATCAACATCATGCCAGTCCAATCTCAGAACAGTCCTGACAGTCCTGCTGCTTCAAAATAACAAATCTTGTTTAAATTGGTTGATTTTGAGTTCGCGCGGCAGTCATTTCACTAAGAGCTTTCGCATGAACAAGAACATATCTCAGATATTTCTTTTTTTGTGCAATCGAAAATTAATCAATTGAAATATAACCATAGAAAGTAGAATAGCATATTCCCTGAGTATGTATTTATGAGCGGCGTGATTCCTCCAATCTTCAACTTGTCGCCAAGATGCAGCGCTGAATCTTACGCTCGGTTACTCGTCGTGATTGCAATTTGATAAAACACAATATATTCAATATATTCAAATATTTATCAATTCCACGATGCTGTGGTCACAACCCGAAATGAGTGTTTGTCTTGTATTCAATCATTATACACATACAATTGAACTGGCTCGAGCTAGATGCGATCCGTGGACCCGCTGGCCGATGATCAAGCGCAATCTGCGTTTTTACGAGTCGTTCAACTTCTGTTGTCCTCGTACGGAATCATTCACTTGCTGCGTTTCACGAATCAAACTCAGCGAACTGTGTGTGTGTATGTGTCTGTGTGTGTGTGTGTGTGAGAACTGTTTTGCACACTAGGTCATTAGAATTAGCAGCCAGCCAGCTAGAGCGCATATATTCCATATGCATTTGCAAACGAACTTATACACTCGGCCGATAACCCCCAATACATCGCACAACGCAATACTCACAATCGCTCACGTTTCGGCGGTAATGTTCGTCGACTGGCGGGCTAATCAGCAATGCATGTGCACTAACACATGTACACGCGCGCATTCAAAACACCACCACACTCACACAACGAAACCGAAACTGGGTTCGCGTTAGAGGCATACCGCTGCAAAACCGCACCTGTTACACATTCACGTTTCACGTCAAACGGCTGCATACCCAAGTTCAACCACTATTTGCCCGTGCGCCAAGGAAATTTGTTCGAAATGCGAATATTTCGAATATCGTCTAGTATGGGTATATCTTCACTCGACGACAATCAGCGATCAGCTGGTCTATCATCGCATGTCAATATATACAGAGACATAGTATTTATCTGTCAGACTATCAGCTCGTCAAGTAGCGCGCGCCCCTGTCGGATGGAAACGACCGTTAAGCCAATCTATGCGCATGCATGCAAGCCATGCATAATCTACGATCAACAGTCCGACACTCCAAAATGATTAGCGCTCGGTGAGCGTGTGTGAATGTCTGTATGTCTAATAACCGTTGAAGCATCCCATATACGACGCGATATGCAACAATACAATGCTCACGCAGACACACACACACGATTACAATTCACACGATCAACATGCGATCGGCAAGCGCCTCATTCATATACAATCTGATAAGTTTCAAACAACGTAAGCCGGTCGGTGTTCGTCGCAGCGTATGTTGTTCGAGAGTGTGCGTGTTGTTCGAGTGCATGTGCACGCGCACGCATACGAGCGCACAACCTCGCACAATATTCTCCATACACACACATAAGCGCAGCAGAAATCAACATGCACTCTTGGCGCGTGCGCCCGTTCTCGACAGCCGACAACATCCAATACAAACACACTCGAACACACACAAACCTAGCGAGGCGGCGCGAGGCGCAAGCTAGCCAGCCAGCTCGCGGTTTCCAGTCAGTATCGATCGGGCCGCCGGTCGACGACATAGTGCTCCCTCGCAGCCAACAGATTATCGCGACCACAAAACGCAACACTATACGGTATAACGACGAATAACGCGCGCAGCGTCCGCGATTTCGAAAATTCGCACGATACTCTGCATTCGCGGTGCATTGCGATCTGTGCTTTCAAATTCTAGACGTCATCAACGACGACGCGCGTTCTCGTTGGCCTTTGGCGGCTTTTTTTGGCGCATGATGTGATCAGAATGGTTGACGATTTATTCGACAGTTGCGCGTGTGATGTGATTGTCTGCATGCAAATGAGCGAGAAGCATTCGACGACGAACCGACAGAAAAACCAGCCAGCCAGCAGCACGCGTCTTCTGCCAACTGTGTGTGCACAACGAATTTGCACACTCCGAGCACAGCTGTGTCTGGGACGAGTGAAAGTGCGACTCGCGCCGCAGACGCAACGATCGATGGTTTGCGCGCGCATCTCTCATAATATGCAACGTACATGGGGCACCACACCAATGTCCACACTTCCACACCACCGCATTGTGGAAAAATAGTTATTTTCATCCCATTGATGTGACAAATCGTTCGAAATCTCATTATTTGATAAGTATACACACAGAACAATGGTTTTCAACAAATCAATTACCTCATTGTAGGTATTTGTGCGGTAGCATGTGTGAATGGAACAAATGTGCATAAAAAATGATGCACTCTTGTTCCATTCACGCGAATGCCCAATTCAAACGGAATTCACCAGTCATCGGAATTGAGTATGAACAATTATTGTGGGCTAGTATAAATATAGTAGTTTCATGAACACAAATATCTCAATCAGTCTGGCGCATAGCGCCCCTCTACAACAAAATGGATAAATCTGCCGAAACGACCATGGCGGAAGAACAACGGCGCCAACCGACGGACGCCGCCAATGTGGAAGTGCATCAAACGTCCAATAAAGACGTTTCCATCGATGATTGTTCAAGGCGTAAGTAGTTCAAGTGTTTATGTGACAAGTTATTGTTGATGTGTGATTATCCGAGCGGGCGACAAACAGCCGAGATATTGAGACGAGTATATAATGTATATTTATTGTCGTTTCGAACTGATAAGCGCCGCTACTGCGGTTGTCTATATTAATATATTTGCCTACACACTACCTCTACACACTGCTTGGGAGCTCAAGCAATCTAATCAAACTCGTTCGGGCATTTATAATATATTATCTGTGTTATTAATTGCAATACAACTGTGCCTAAAGTGTGTACCAAATTGCAAATCATCATCAAAACACGATTGAATAAACTCAAAATAAAATCGAACCACAAATTCCCGTATAGTCGGTCGACTTGTTTGTGATAAGTTTTATTGACGACGCCTCGCGATTAAAGTTGATCTCCTTAGAATGCGCGCGACGCGTCTGGAAATCAACCTGTGCGGTATGTGCACTCGTGCACCTGTGATTCGGACAGTTCGTGGTCAAGTTTGCATGGTATATGGCGCCATGGTGCTCGCATGCCTAGGTGATACATTACATGTTACATGCGTGATTGTAACACCAGTATCTAGCAGGCGCTATGCATGTAATTAAAAGATTAACTAATTTGTGATTTTCTCACCTCGGTGAGCTAGATTAATCTGTATGTATGAAATATCGATCGAGTGCCAGCGGAATAATTACACGTATCGAAAATATCAACACTTTCATGTATATTAATATATCGTTCAACTCGCAGCCAAAGGCCTCGGTTTGCGTCACATACAAGTGCTGCTGATGTTCACCTGCATGCTGCTCGCCTACTCACTGCGCGTCAACATGTCCATCGGCATCGTGGCGATGATGGACAACTCGTCGAATCCGAGTTTTAAGGTGAGGAGTTGTGATGTGTGAGACTGTGCAACTTTCAAGTGGTGAATGTAATTGCCTCATTAGAGTTCGTATGAAATTAATCTGAGTCACGAGAATATATTAAGTGTTGAAGTAATTAAATGGATAAATTGAGTAAAAACAATTTATACATACACATTTGGAAATTAACTAATGACAATTACCATATTAGAATCGGTTATCGACCAGAACGAAGTTATGTGCAATTGAAACTTCGAAAAATAACGATCTTTATTGACGTCCGGCCAGAATCAGCAGGATCGGGGATCGTGAGTCCCTTTTAATCAAATGCGTAGTTGGACCTGAAACTAAAGATAACTATAATTGTAGTATCATGATCACTATACAAAATTAAGTATTTCAAATAAATAGAAAACTTCATGCTCTATCCAATATTATGTTTCACTAATGATCAATCTCTCAGAATCGCATTAACTTTGAACAGATAAATTGTGAAGTACAGGCGATAATAGTCAGTAGCTGAACCTAGTAGTTGAATACGCTATTGTTATACCTCCGTTATTATTTAACGGGACTTTTTTATTTTCCGATCTATCGTTCCGTGTTATCTATCGAGACTTGATATCTCTATCGGAGTCAATCGAGTTGTTGATATCTTCAGTAATGTCTGAATTTTGCATTTTGAGTGTTCGTTGCCAAAGTCATTCATATCTTACGATCACAAGACGTGCCAATCTATGCGCTAAAAATATAAAGCATCTGTTACGTATAATATAACTTTTATTTGAAACATGAACAAATGTGTTCAGTTAGAACAGCAGTACTGTTTAGAATTAAAACTGTTCATCAATGTTCTCTCGTACCAATTCCATTTCTCAACTCACCCATCCACCACCCACCCGCAGCAATACGACTGGTCCGAGTCCGTGCGCAACCTCGTCCTCAGCAGCTTCTTCTGGGGCTACGTCGTCTCCCAAATACCCGCCGGCCTTCTCGCCCAGCGCTTCGGCGCCAAATACCTGCTGGTCGGCTGCATGGGCGTCTGCTCGCTGGTCACGCTGCTCACGCCGCTCGCTCCCGACCTCGGCTGGCAGTACCTGTGCGCCGCTCGCGTCGTCCAGGGCCTCGCCCAGGGCTTTCTCTATCCCAGCGTGCACACGCTGCTCGCCCGCTGGGTGCATCCCAGCGAGCGCGGCTTCCTCTCCACCTTCACCTACTCGGGCACCCAGATGGGAACGGTGGGCATGCTGGCCGTCAGCGGCGTCATCGCCGCCTCCACGACCGGCTGGCCGGGCATCTTCTACATCTCGGGCGGCCTGAGCGGCATCTGGGTGATCGTCTGGCTGTGGCTGGGCTGCGATTCGCCGGCCGTTGCGAAGCACATTTCGCCCGCCGAGAAGCGTTTCATCGAGTCGACGGCCGGCTGCGACACTTCGTCCGATAAGCCAAAGGCAACGCCGTGGCGCTCGATCCTGACGTCGGTGCCGTTCTGGGCGCTGCTGATTGCCCATTCGGCGCAGAACTGGGGCTTCTGGACGCTGCTCGCCGAGATTCCGACGTACATGAACAAGGTGCTGCAGTTCGACATTGAGCGCAATGCGCTGCTGTCGGCGATGCCGTATCTGGTGATGTGGCTGCTGATGATCGGGTTCAGCGAGCTGTCCGATTTCCTGGTGAACCGGCGGTATTTGGGGGTTGGCGCGGCGAGGAAAGTGTTTAATACGGTTGGGCATTGGGTGCCGGCTGCGGCGCTGGTGGCGCTGGGCTACGTGACCAAGGAGCATACGACGCTGGCGATTGTGCTGCTGACGGTGGCGGTGGCGGTGAATGGGGCGGCGTTCGTCGGGTACCTGGTGAATCATATGGATTTGTCGCCGAACTTTGCGGGCACACTGATGGGCATGACGAACTGTGTGTCGAATTTCATGTCGCTGTTGGGGCCGATTTTCGTGTCGGTGGTGGTGACGGATGCGGTGAGTGTGTGATATGGATTTGATAATGATAAATTGAACGTTTCAATCTTTTCAATAAAAATGAAAATTACGTTTAGATTTAACGTTAGAGAATTAGCAACTCGACAAAAAAATATAGAAGGAATAGTCCGATTTTGATTGAAATATAGGTTATTCAAAGGGAATCAAAATCGGACTTATCCTTCTATATTTGTTGTCGAGTTATATATTTTGCTATTTCTCTAACGTTTAATCCAAACGTAATGTCCAAGTTCAACTCAACGTGTTAGCGATGCTTTGATATGGATTTTTAATGACGATCGAACTAAAATTGAATTTTTGTCACGTGCGCGCAGGAGGATCCGAACCAGTGGCGAATCGTGTTCTTCGTGGCGGCCGGCATTTTCTTTGTGGGCAACACGATTTTCGTGGTCTGCGGTTCGGGTCGACTGCAGCCGTGGAACGAGGCGCCGACGAAAACGGCGGACGGTGTGGAGAGTCCAACGAAGCTAGCTTGTAAGTTTCGTGGTACAGTTATGGTTTGGTTTTCAATCTTGAATACAAATTCGATAATCTCCCCGAACAGCCTCCAGCACGGACACCGTTGAGACTGCCGATATTGCAGACATCGCGGCCAAGTCGAGAAGTTGAGCATGAGCGTCATGTGATACATCTTTGTATGTCCAATAACATGTTGACTGTTTTATTTATGTATGATTTTATTTGTTTTCAATATTAAATACGAAAAAACTCGTGTGCCTAGTTGACAAACATTGTAGACTTATGAAATTGTCAATTTCTATTCAATGTGGCCTAATATAACTTGTGAAAGACACTGGATTTATTGCTTTCAAATACGCATACGAAAAACGTCAACGTTCACAGACAATCCACAGTTTACACACAATTTAAAAAAATTAAACGAAACCATGACACGAAAACTTCTCGTTGACCAAACTATTCGATTTATTTTATTACTATAAAACAGTGAAAAATATGTCTTATGAGGCTACATTGTTATTATACCAGCAATATCTAAGTTTAGCTTAAAACTAATTAAAACGAGATAAGATATTACAAACGGCACGAGAAAAATTGTGTATACATTCAGACAAACGGAAACTAATGAAAATGATAAAGATAAAACATTACAATATGACGATGTGTGTGTAGGTGTGTACATAAGACAGTTTCAGCTTGTTTCACTTGTGCTTAAAACTAGACAACACTTGTGGCTTTATCTTCTCCGAACATCTGTGCAGGTTTCTCTAGTGTGTAATGTGTGTTCATTCGTTGTTTGTACTTTCATATGCGTTTGGCTTATAGTAGCAATATCGACCACAAGGCGACAAGGCACCGTGTAGAAAGCGCCTAACCGAGCAATGCGCGATCAAACGATGTGGAGAGGAAAGTGCACGGAGGAATATCACTAGCTTCGCGTATTTTCGTTCGTACATCGTGTTTCAAATCGCAGATTGCAAATTTTACGTTCGCGCCAACTACACGCGGTGCCCAAGGCGACACATAACAAGTGGACACCGTTCAAAAACACATTCACCCCACCAGCACAAAGCTCTGGAAACAAAACCAAAACGTGTCACCATCTGAACCATTTTGGAGGGAATTTTGGGTGTCCCGCACACATCTCTGGGGAGGTGGCGCGATTCGTGTGCGTGTCGGGCGTAGATGTTTGTGGTGGCCAGATTACGGGTTCCAGATGTGGGAGTGTTCGACTGTGTGTGCTGTGTGCGTGTGGGATCGACAAAACTGGGTGGGGACGGGTCGCGATCGTTAGGCTGGCAAGTTACCTACATTTGGTGGTATATAGAGGAAACATTTTCGTTTTAGTGAGTGAGTGAGAAAAACCGACGACACTTACGACCATATAACATCCGTCACATGCATATTATTACTTGCTATTTGACCATGGACCATGCGGAATAGGACACGGGATCGCTGTGAAAATGCCACACTGAATCCGAAAACGCAACGCGGATCATGCACGTTGTTCACTACCGACCAACAGATACCATATCACTGCACATCCACAACACATCATCCCACATCAAACCGCCACCAGACGCCACCGTGGTCGTCGCCGCCGCCGCCCAGTTGCCGCTAGAGCATCTTGGAGGACAGGCCGACCTTACACGCAAAAGTGTTCAAAAACGCACCGAATGCTCCGTGCTGCTTTGACTGGCCAATCTTCGACCAGTAGCGCAGGTAGAATTGTTCGCGCAGCTCATCGAGTTTTTTTCGTCGGCTGTTTTGGGAGGAAATAACAGGTTAGTTTCGAATGATCGAATTCGAAAACTGGCTCTTCGAAACTCACGCTTCCAGTCTCTTCATCAGCAGCTCGTCCTCTTCGCCTTTGCTGGGCGACGTGAACGGCTCGCCCTGCTTTAGGCTGCCGGTATTTGTGACCACCGTCCAACTGCTCGTCGACGACGTTGAATCAGTGCGTTTTCTCGTTGGCATTGCCATTGGTGCCGAACTGCGACAAAATGGAGCAACAAATAAACAAATTAGACTTCACGAGTAAAACATTATTGCATTTCGAGCTACAGTACATTCCATTAATATGTTAACAAGCATATGTTGTACCTTCGAGGCTCCAATGCTCAGAAAGTGTTTATATAAATGATCCAAAACTGTTCGTGATTGAAAGAGCCCTATCTTGAGCTGTTTATCACAAAATATTGCTATCATAGGTCTCATACTCACGGAATGGTCGACTTTTTGCTGGGAACGTGCGATAAAAAACGCACCATTAATAAGTTAACAATAAGTTCACAACGGTTTTCTTTGTTATATTGTTAATTTCGCCGTTATCTATGAGGTTTGCAAAAAAAATTGCAAGAAATCGGGCCCTAAATTACATAGTCATCATACAAAGACACCTTGTATGTACATTGTCCCCGCACAGGACACACATGGACACACATAAGCGATCTTTGCATAGCAGCCAGTATTGATAAATTTAGCCCAACCCAATGTTCACCCCCGCTCACCGTGGTGGCTGCTGAGTATCGATGAATAAATCATCGTCCGCCTTAGGAATCGTTTCCTCGTCCGCCTTTCGCTCCATTTCGTCGTCCACCTTATCACTCGTATCATCGTCCACCTTTCGAGCCGTCCCGTTTTCCGATACCTCATACGAACCGCCGCCCATACGCTCCATTTCCTCGAACATGTCCTCCATGCTGCCGTCCAATTTGTTTTTGTCGTGCTCGTCGGCCTGCTCGGAAATCGACTGGCAGCCGCTGATCGAACGGACGCGCTTCGACTCTTTCGGTGCGTTGCTGCAACGAAACGATGCGAAAACACAATTAATAAAATGCATCAGATATTATATCGTCGTCGCCGTTCTCTCGTACCCATTGCGGCTCTGCGACAGACGTTGGGCCGAATCGACCTCGTCTCCCTCGAGAATCATGTCCACTTCGGCGGCGCCGATGCCGTTGCCTCCGTTGCCGCCGGCCGACTCGGAGCCAGTGCTACTGTTACTGGTGCGTTTGATGCGAGGTCTGCGAAGAGACAGATGGATTTTATTATATGTAATGGTGTTATTCTGTCTGTCTGTCTATTATTTTTGTCTTCTTTTCAATGCTATAAAATTAATTAAGTATTTTTATTATCTTCCGATTTGAGTCATCTATGCATCGTTTTGTTCGTTCATTTGTCTACTTTCAGGTGGACATTTCAATATATTTACTGGTTGGTAAAAAAATACTTGGACAGTGCATTCTTAGAAGTATATTTTGGACTCAACATTCATCATCATCTACATCCATTGTACCCCATGAAGTAGTGTTGGGTGGCTGTATTCGAATCAACACGACAAGTTTCACTCAAACGTAACACGTGGGTTATTATGTCTCCGGTCTGACACATAAGGAACTACATTTTTGATAAAGACAAAATGTATTATTGATCATAGTTATCTTTGAGCCAGCCATAAAAAATCGTATACCCGAACTGTCATTAGTTTGGAAGTAACACGCGGATCGACAAATCCCGATATATGGAGGAGAAGGAATTTCGTGAATAGATAAAGCACTGATCACTGATTTATGATGGGAAGAAGAGCCGCTGGAGCCCAAACATGTCTTAAGGAATTGTTCTACGCGTTCTGCCATAGCCGAAATAAAATTTGTGTAAAAAATATATCTACCGACCAATAGGCACCGATGACGATGTGCGCAATAGACGCCAAAATGTGACGGTTATCGACGAATACATGAAACAATCAACTAAATTTTTTCGGAAAAAACCGCGGTAGTCCGACATTGCTGCTACTCTAACGATATCGAAAATCTAAACAACAAATTGACGTATCGTGCTTTAGTTTATGGGCATGCGAAAACTCTTTGCGCAATGACTGCCGCTAAAATGCACAATCGAACAAGATAAAAACATGTTGATTCTTCGGAAGTGTTAAGGGCCGTTCGAATGTGATTAGGCTGAATGTTGGGATACATTTCTGACAATAGAGTCTCTATGTCTCCATTACTGACATTCGGACTTCAATCGAAAGTCATATCAGTGTACAAAGAGCGACGAATCCCTTCAATAGCAATCCAAGTACATCATTATTATTACGACTGTATTTCGGGAAATTAATATTCATGAAATCAACATAGACCATACTATTTCATATTTTAGGCCTACGAAGTCCGAAATGGTCTAAACACATTAGGAGAGAACAATGTTTTTCTACCAAGATAATACAACCGATTCACGAATAGCTAAAAAAGGCCAAAATCAAATAATTGGACTTCCATTAACCTCCCATCAACGGTATTCTTCGGGTTTGGTCCTCAACGACCAACGTTGTCAAACAAGTTCTCGCATACTCACTTCCATCGCGGCTGATCCACCATCAACTCCTTGATACCCATGTACTTCAGCATATGAAAGCAGAAGAAGAATATATCCTGCCCGGCTGCCAGCCGTGTCGGCAAATCGTGCCCAAACAGATACCAATCGTAGCCAATGGTCAGGTACATCATCTGCAGCGGCGACAGCGACTGGTGGATCTCCCCATCCGCCCACAGCGAGATGCGCAGCAGCGACACGAACAGCGGCGTCCGATCCCAGCCGCTGATGCAGTGCACCAACATCCCATAGTCGCTGTGCGTCAGATTGTGCAGGCACTTTCGCAGATAGTTCAGCGTCAGCTTGCGCAGATCCCAGCTCTTGTACTCCTGCCAGTTAATGGGAAGCGGAGCGTACGGCTGCGGATTGGGGAACATGGGGCGCTTGTACCATGGTGGCGGATTGTTGATGTCGTTCTTGCGACGGCCATAAAACGACCAGTGCTGCTGGATGTCGGCGACTCGGAGAGGTGCGTCGTTCTGCTCCTCCGACCACGAGTAAACGAGATTGTCGGTGGAGTGGGCGGCGTCGCGGAATTTCTTAAAGAACTCGCAGCCCGGATAGGGCATGACGGAGAGCAGGAAGTCGGCGTAGCGGTCCATTTTGTCGATTTTCTCGGAGGAGGTGACTCTGTTGGAGGGGCGAATGGGACGGAGTTCAGGTAAAAGTCAGTAATAAATTTACACTATAGGGCTTATAGATATGCCAACAACAGAAGAAGAATTAAGAATTAAAAGACCATTCATTGCGATTTGTTCATAAAAAGTCGATCTATGTATATCATAAGTCGGAATTATGTCACCCACAAATTGCAACATCAGTTTTCTAAAAATATCGGCCTTCGTCGGAGAAACGATTATTCAAAAACTTAGTCGATTAATGTGTACTCACTTGATCCCAAACTTCTTCTTCTTCTTCTCCACCATCAAATCCGTGATCGTGCCCACCCGCAGGTAGTTCAGCAACTGGATATCGCTCAACCGCGCCGCCTCCAGAAACGGTGCCGTCTGATCCGTTTCCAAATTCACCGCCTGCGCATTGGCCACTCCGTCCTCCGTCCGGCCAGCCTCGATCAGTTGCCGCGTTGCGTCCAGCCGCGAGGCCATCGCCCTCCGGTCCTCCTCCACCACCTCCGGCGGCTGGCCGAAGAACACCGAGGACACCGTCTCGGTGGACACGCGACCGGCGACCTCCGCGCCGCCCGAAATCGTTGCCGAGCGCACGAGGAACTTGTTGCGCCACAGGATCACCGGCACCGGGACGCGCGTCCGACAGCGCGCTCGCCGCGAGTTCTGCCACAGTTTGCGCAGCTGCCCATCGTGAATCGGCTGGGTGTTGTACGTCTCGTAGTGCGCCTGGCTCGGAAGCGTGTGTCGCTGCATCACCGGTATGTGGATCTGGCTGGGGTAGTGCTCGGAGATCTCGCCCTTGATGTTGGGCATGGTGACGACGCGGTTGTCCAGCTCGAACAGGGCCTTGCAGCGTTCGGACACGTTGATGCTCTGCGAGTGGGAATGGACGGTTTGTTTGTAAGTTACTTCATCTCATATGTGTTATCGTTTATCGTCTAGAATTATAGCCATATTTATCGTTTGGGGTAGTCTGATAAGTATCGGGAGAAATAGGGAAGGAACAACATTTTTGATGAAGACAAAATTTATTGTTGATCTCATCTCTCAGCCAGTCAAACAAAATCTTATACGAGTACTGACAATAGTTTGGAAGATATTGACTTTATATATTGTAACTCGTGGTTTGACATATCCAAACATATGGTGGTCGTCTGACAGGCGTAGGAGTAGAGTACCTGCCTCACAATCGGAATGTCCTGGGTTCGAATCCCGGTATGGGTGCGGGTTTTTTCTTCGAACGATGATCCAAAGAAGGATCTTAAATGTTGCCTAGGGTTACTCTTTGGATCGCTGTGCTAATCACATGGCATCTTTAAACCCGAAACCGATTATATGAAGCCCTGCTACTTCTTCACATACAAGGAGAGTATAGAAGGGAGGCCAAAACCTGTAGTGGATTGTAGTGCCAAAACAGTATTATTATTATTATTATTACATATGGTGAAGAAGGTATTTACAGTCTTATTAAAGCACTGATTTCTGATAGGTAGAAGGGCCGCTGGAGCCAAAACATGTCTTGAGAATTTGTTATTCGGAGTCTGCACTAGCCAAAATTAAATTAGGACATTTCGAAAACTATTCTGTACCTTCCATTTGGACAGAGAAGACGATGCGCGCTGTGGACGCCTACATTGTTCAGTTCCTTACGAAAACATCGATAAGTCAACCAAATAATTTCGGAATACGGAAAGGATGGAACCTGAAAATTGCTGATGCCCTCAGGTTATATTTAAAATAAATATGCATATCGTGCATACGTTTTCGGGCCAGCGAGAACTCTTTGCGAAGAGGATGCCGCAAAAACGCAAAAACTCTCAATCGACAAAATCGACCAAAAAGCCATAATCAATGAATTGGGCTATGAATTGTGGACTCAACTCTCAACAATGGTTATTTGCGTATTTGGCCCTCTGCGACTATTTTGTATTCTCAAATTTGAAATGGTAGCATCAGGGATAGAATGAGGCAGTATAAATCGATAAAAAAGAGCACTTTGCAAGGGTTTGCGATGAATACTTTTTCAAGGTGATCGAAAAGTAGAAAGACCGCTGATTTGAGGCTATCGATCTAAAATGAAACAATCTAGAGCAATACGAAAAATTTTATCAAAAATGTTGGTCCTTCCCTATTTCTCCCGATACTTATCAGCCCATGTAGTACGTTGTGTATGCTCTAATATTTTAGTTTACATTTTTCTCATTTGCTTCGAACAAACGCCTGCGTCTATGGACCGTAAAAGCATTTGAAATTCGAAGTCGTCGAGGCTTATTGACGTTAGGTCTGCTGTCTGCTCGTGTTTTGAGTATATGTAGTAAGCGTGTGCGTGCGTGGTTGAGTCTTCGCACATCAATCCGCCAATCCGCAAACAGCATACACACACATCACACATAATCGCGTGTGGTCATTTCCGTAAATTCTTATCGTGAACATTCTTGCATGGTTTCGCTATCGCTTTTCGCACACAGGGTCAACAAATTACGTGCTGCATTGCGCGTGGCCTATCTAATCTTGTCAAGCAAATGACGGTATTCATATTCGCATTATGCCACCGTTCATGCGAATATTACATCTGAAAGCACTTTATCTGGAGGAGTCGTCGTACTTACCAAACTCTCTGGCGTCTCAGCGGTAGCATCGAATATACGCTGCCGAAACTCGTCCAGCACCTCGTCGATTTCGTCGTTGGTCACGGCCGTCAGAGGCGGAGGCCCCGTCGTCGATCCGTTGGACCGCCGAACATCGGGGTATTTTTCGCGTAGCTCACTTTCCGACATCGAATCACTGTTGGCGGTGCTGGGCTCGATGTTTGCGGTCGGTGTTGGTGACCGCGGTTTGTTCAAATTGACCTCCGTCCAACTCATGTTGACTGCTCGCGTGCGGTTCGATCGACGCTTTTTCACAATTTGGCGCCTATATGTGTATATGAATATGAAGCGACACTTTAAATAGAGAAACGTCGTCCGTCCGTGGGTTGCGAAAGAACAAAAAAAAAACTTCGCGCTGTCGAGATAAACACGTGTCCACTGCGCTGAGGCTTGAGGCTGAGTATATAGGTATTCACTATACATACGTAACAAAAATACACGTGCACAAACAACAACGACGGTAGTACCGTTTCCGTGGATTGAAGAGAACGCGATTCACACAGAGCGAGGGGGGGCAAGAGAACTAAACAGCGCACATGCGTGAACTTTGGCCCCTAAGTCAAATGCCTCTACACAAATACAGACAGCAAGTTTTGGAAATATTTCACTTTGTAGTTTGAGGACGAGGACGCACTACTTTGTCGTTTTGTGACGACAAGACACAACACTTCATCAATCCTAAACGCGATATGCGGAGATAAACTTTGCACACATACACAAACGCCCCCACCCACAAACACGATCTCTTGCAAACGCAAGCACTCAGCATACACACATTCCATTTGCATTCCGATTTAGTTGCCCCAGGCCTACATCTATCGTTAGTCCCGTTAGTTTTAATTGTTGGGGATTTGTTGGGGCTTGCGGGGCCCATTGAAACTTACAATAAAACTACACAAATTGATGAATTCGAGAAATATGTACGCGCGCGATTGCGATTCGCGAATGGCGAACAAATAATATGTTTTGCGTGACGTAGTAGCCGTCTCAGTATTACCGATGAATTTGGCAATATAATTCAAATACAAAATTAAAGACTTATACAGACCCTAAACGCCCAACTCTCTCCCTCTCTATCGCTGAGATAAGCGCATGTGGTATTCTGTGTGCAATACCGTTCTAGACGAATAATATATAATTTGAATATATAAATATGAATTTTTTCATAATTTGGAACTCAAAAAAAGACTAATCCATTCTGCTCCATGTAAATATTCTTAACGTTCGATATAAGGAAAAATAATGGTAGTAAAAGTATCATTTACAAACTCAGCCACACATTTTGCACGGATTTCCATAGACAACACTGATTGTTATCTTGCTCTTGCCGCTCTTGCTCTGTATGTGCTGTATGTGTATGTGTGTGCGAGTTTATCAGCCGGGCCAAGTGAAATATATTTCACGCTTCGCTGTGAATCTGGAACGTTGGTCAGTCGAGACGAAAAATCATCCGAGCGCATCCGCAACCAGACCGAGATCTATTTTCCACGTTAGCAACCGCTGTCCGTAGTTGGATATTTTCTAGCATTTCATTCATTGCTGCCCCGTCGACTGAACAACAACGAAATAGTAGACAACATGACCACCGCCGAGCACAAGATCAAGGTATGTACATACATGCGGCGGCGTTTGGACGCATATCATATCGATTTGTATACTAAAAAATCCAAACTCCTTGTTCGCCCTCGCCGCTCCGCCCAAACCGCGTGCAGATCGGCATCATCGGCGGCTCCGGCCTGGACGATCCGCAGCTGCTCGAGTCGCGTCGCGAGATCTACCGCGAGACGCCCTACGGCGCCCCCTCCGACGTCCTCATCGAGGGCAAGATTCGCGGCGTCGACTGCGTGCTGCTGGCGCGCCACGGCCGCCGCCACTCCATCATGCCGTCGAACATCAACTTCCGCGCCAACATCTGGGCGCTGAAGAACATCGGCTGCACGCACATTCTGGCCAGCACCGCCACCGGTTCGCTGCAGGAGCACATCAAGCCCGGCGATGTGGTGATCATCGACAACTTCATCGATCGCACCACCAAGCGCAACCAGACGTTCTACGACGGCAAGGAGCAGTCGCCGGTCGGCGTCTGCCATCTGCCGATGGAGCCGGCCTTCTGCGAGCGGACGCGCGACACCGTCATCAAGGCGGCCATGGAGCTGGGCATTCCGGTGCACGACAAGGGCACCGCCGTCACCATCGAGGGGCCGCGCTTCTCGAGTCGCGCCGAGAGCCTGATGCTGCGCCAGTTTGGCGGCGATCTGGTCAACATGACGTCGGTGCCGGAGGTGGTGCTGGCCAAGGAGGCGGGCATCTGCTATGCGGCCATCGCGATGGCCACCGATTACGATTGCTGGCGGTCGGGCGGCGAGCACGTGAACGTGTGCGATGTGCTGGCGATGTTCAAGGCGAACGTGGACAAGGTGACGCAGATTCTGGTGCGCTCGGTGGAGAACATTGCGGCGGAGGAGTGGAAGGAGACGATTGAGGCGCTGCAGAAGGTGGTGAATGACAGTGTGATGGTGCCGCACAACTGATGATGAGGAGAGTGGGGGCGGTAGGGCGAGATGTACGCGATGGGGGTGGAATCTAAGCGATTGGCCCGTTCTGGTATTTTGTATATTTATCGTCGCTTGCGCTGATCGGGCGAGATACAAAGTGGTAATCGCCCGAAATCGCTGATTCAGTGGACGAATATTATTATATCTTCTATGACATACCCGTACCACAATCGAAAGACGCTCGTGTGCAGTTTTACTGATTTGTTTTATTATAACAAGGACACAATATGGAGTGTATACGTGCATATATACTTAACAATACGTTCAACGTGCATCGTGCGAATCAAACTCGACACCGCCGTACAGGAACACCTCACGACCCTTGTACCGCTTGGAGATGTCGCTTTCGATGTGCGCCTGCAGCACTTTGGTCGCTGTGATGAGCTTCACGATTTCCGGTCCGATGCTCACCTGTTCGGCTTTCAGGGCGGCGATTTTCTCCTTGAGCACGTTGCGCGTGGCGCGTGACTTTTCGACGCCGATCACCTGCTGGTGCAGTTTGCCGGCCAGAATGTCGGCGTATCTATAAGAGAAAGAAGTCGAAAAAACAGTCGAATTTTCATGTTCTACTGCCATTCTACCGCCAAAACTCCTTCCAATCCAATTCCACTCACTTTGGCGAATGCTTCAGCCGATGCAAATGCTCCACCACCTCCGTTTCGCCCAGCTGCAGCACCTCCTTCACCCCATCCGCCATCGCCTGCACACTCTCCACATCGTACCGACTGTTGACATCAATCAAATAGAACACAAACGACTGCGCCTGCTCCGACCGGAACTCGGCGCGGCGCGACTGCAGAAACGCCTCCAGCTCGTACAGCTCATCGAAGAACTGGTCGCGATACACCGGACTGTCCAGCAGCGAATAGGCAGCCGCGCCGCGCGCCACTCCGCCCGTCTCCGACTCCGCCACAATGCCAGCATCATCTAGCGAAATTTCGAAATCGATCGTGTTGTCTGCCCCGACGCCCACCCCGGATGCGCTCGTCTCTGGCGACACCACCTCGATCTCTCCCCAGTCGATGTCATCACCAGTTTCCAATGTGATGTTCGCATCGTCCACATCGAAGTTAATCTCGTCGGCCGCAGCGCCCGACAAATCACCGAAATCAATGTCGCCACCATCAGCGGCCAGCACCGACGCATCGCTGACCGCATTCTCAACGGTCAAATGCAGTCGCACCTCCGGCTCCTCGACGCTCAGCGGCGCCTCGCCCTGCACAAATTCGTACACCGTCGTATTACCGTGCTGCGCCACATGACTGACAATCGGCAGCACCTTCTCCTGGCCCGTGAATTCGGCATAGTACTCGACGGCCTTCTGCAGGCCGGCCACCCGGGCCGCCGTCTCGGCGTACAGCGTGGGCAGCTCGCGGATGCGCGCCATGAACTCGGCGCGCAGATCACGGCCGCTGATGCCCAGCTGCTGGCAGATGGCGGTTCGCTCGCCGTGCAGCACGTCCTCGGTGCGCAGCTGGTCCTTGATGCGCTGCTGCGCCTCGTCTGCGAGCTGCGCCGTTTTGTTGCGCTGCTTGCGCAGGCCGGGCACCTCGGCGTTGTGGCGCTGCAGCAGCTGGGCGGCTTCGGCCAGGTAGACGGAGTCCTTTTCGTAGGCGCGAACGATGGCCAGCCAGTCGGTCATGCGCTGGCTGCCGTAGCGGCCGAACAGGGACTTGGTGTCCTGCTCGGTGGTGCGCAGGATGTCGACGATCTGCAGGCAGTGGAAGTAGTTGATGTCTGACCGTCGTGGGAGAAAAATGGATCTATAATTAGCATGATCGACGGCGACTGAGAAGCGCACATGAATCCCAGGTCTATTTACAGGCGCCAGACAGCAGCTTCACTAGATCATCGTGCACGGGCATGTCGTTCAGGGCGCTGGCGATCTTCGAGCGGATCTCGTGCACGGCTGTGTCCCATTTCTTTGGCACTATTTTGCGGCTCTCCAGCCAGTCGAGCAGCTTCGTGGCGGCGATCTCGATGGGAATGTTTTGTTCCTGTGTGGCGAGGGAAGCGATTGCAGTCTGGAGTTTGGGAGGATGCGGCGCATGGACACGTCGTAGGATACTTACATTCATGGTGGCGGCGGTCGTTCGTTGTTGATGAAAGGTAACATTCACGCAGTCCCAAAGGTGCGAATATTTATGTATATTTTGTCCACGTCAAACACGTCTCTCACAAAGAGAATGTCGAGAATGTTTGCTTTTTGCTTCTTCTCTCTTCAGCTAGCAATGAGTTCATGAGCATGGATTCCATGTGGCTTCT
>CAXHKQ010000025.1:0-21603 GCA_964017145.1 Agrocybe praecox
GCAGGGAAATTCCTAGAATGTGTATGGTTATTATAAATAATACCGCGACTGTTGTGTATTTTATCCAACTTATGAGTAGTATGTTATAATGCCCGCGGTATTCGATTGCCGCTTCGCAGACGCCCGCAGTCCTCTGCACGTCTATTTATATAATTCTGCGTATTTTTATTGCGTGTGTCCCCATATATATTATGTGTGTCGGATTGTGCGAACTGTCTCCGTATATGTCGTAATGTGATGTGTGTGTGTGTGTGTGTGTGTGCCTAATCGACGTCAGCGGCAGCATTTCGCCAATCAGCAGGAGATTGTTGTTCGCGAACGCGGAATATGGTCGAACGCGCGCGTCACCAGCTCATCATCATCGAATACGAATTGGACGCACGAGCGGCGCGCATTGTGTGTGTGTGTGTGTATGTTGTTTGTCTGTTTGTACGGCTGCTGAATGTGGCGTGATTAGCGGTACTCAGCAGCCGCACTGATGGTGTGTACGTACGTACCAGTTCTACAATCTGAAGAATGGGATTCACTTCATTATATTAGGCGCCCGGTTTGTTTCGGTCTGACAGTCTTACATCCAGCTACAACGTTCGTTTGATTGTATATTTGACCATGTTATACATCAATGGAAAGGTGAGAAGTTGATCTTCAACATACAACGATTTACAAACGATTACAAGTTAGTTTCAAGCACACTGCGCTATTAAACACGTCGATGTTTGTGCGGAAAGTGGAAAACAGGATACGAAATGATTCCTTTAGCAACGGATTTAAATTGACGATAGAAAAATAATAGTACCATACACCTGAAAAAATTACAAATATCGCCAAAACATCCGACAATATTGACATAGTTGAAGGTCGACAAAGATGTATTCGTGATGGGATCAGCAGGAAGAATAGGACTAAATTACTTAAAACCGACGAACTAGTTGATACTGGCGTAACCAACGATAACATATTGTTTTCATCCACAATTTGATCCTTCGCCTCAGGTAGTTGTACTCATGAGACCTGGTGCCTTCCGATTAACATTCATTTTCATCGATGGGACATGTACTTCCAAGCAAAATTTGGAAAATGGATCGTTGGAGGGTTTACATCACTGGAGGAGAAGGACTCTAGTGAGAGATCCTCAAATTCACAGAATTATAGGGTACATGTGCAGCTAATGATGGACCAAAATCCGAACAAGATATCTTTGGTAGTTTTCTTGAAATAGCCATCAGAATATGACGAAAAAAATCGCTTCTGATATCGAATACGGCTAATCGTTGATACCGTCACTACCGAAAGGGAATTTCAATTCTAACCATATATTTAAAAGAAAAACGCGAACATTTGTAGAAATAACGAAAAACCTTATTTTAAAACAAATTTTCCATGCGAATTTTCCCGTGCGCATCCAGCCAAAGTGGTCGCGCTTCGAATTTCATTCGAGTCTCAGTTCTACGTTTGTAGAACTGGCTTGTTCGTACAGCGCACAGCGATTTGTTTTGGTCGCATCGGATTGCTGCTGTGTTGTGCTGCTGCTGCCTGCTGCTGCTGGCACAAAGTGCGCAAATACACGCTAAACCCATCTGCGAGCAGCGAATCACAAGCAATGTTTTTCGAATGAAACTCGAGCACGCTGCTTGTTCTGTTGTGTTCGTGCATCGCGAACACGTGCGGGAATTCAACGTGTTGCGGCCCCCCCGAGCTGGTGCGCACACGCAGACACGTGGCACACGTGTTTGTTTGTTCGATTTAGTAGTATAATAACTTGATAGATTGTGTCCCGCTCGCGCATTCAAAAGTGTGTAGACTGCGGACAGTTTTATCGTGTTTTGTTTGCCGGGAACTCTGGAAAAGTACCAGCGAGTTGGGTAGTAAGGTGGGCAAGTTTTGCAAGGTATGCTTTGAAGTTTCACAAGGGTTCTCAATGACATTTTGAAACAACTTATCATTACAATATTCGTATAACATGTTTAGAACACAGTCTAATGAATTTTATTTGCTGTGATATATCCATATTTCACAAGAAACATTTCTATCGTAATCTATAGCACATGTGGAACGAATTGATGATATTTCTTGGTTTCTAACTTTTTTTTGTTTGACAAGGACATAATTTGTAATTTTTCGAAGCTGAATTATATATTTTTGGATACAATCGACTGTAGGCAAAACTTACCTCTCCTTAATCGTCAAAAGCATGCTCTCGGTTTATTGAATGTTGTTTGAAGCATAGGTTCGATACAGAGCAATGATGTTTATCAAACATACATATATCCAGGATAAATGTTCTATCGATTGCATTTAACCATTTCGAAATTTGCTCAAATTTACATTCGTGGGAGCTCGATAAAATTTCTGGCAGAGCTAGCCCGTACCTTACTCAACAAATGGTTCCCAGTTCAAATGTTTCCCAGTCTAAACGGCACTGGTGGTGAACGATTGCGCAACTCAAGAAGACGACAGCAATATGCGAGATGCTCCGCGTAACTGGTACGCACCATTCCCCCGGTCCAAGCACGTGCAGACACGCGCAAGGACAAATCGAAGAATAGAGCCCAGTATATAGGACACGATGACAGAGGTGATGTATGGGTTCGATCCTATCAGACTGATTTTGTATTTCATGAATTTATTCCGACGACGACGACGACATCAACGACACGCTCGTCCAACGAATTTGCTCGGAAATCTGATCATTCCCACAGAGTATATTGCATTGGCTACACAATAATTCCATGCGTGCAACTGGCAAGCAATGTGTATGTAAATTTCAATTTAATTCTCGGCAAATTTTGTTATGCAATGGACCGAGGCAAGTGTGCGCGCTCATGTGAGCCCTCGATAGCAATATACACGTTCATGTTTATATCATGGATGGCATACGTGTTATATAATATTCGATTTGAATCGGGCTGGTGCTGGGGCAATGTGAGGGATTCGACATGTGTGCGCATAGCGGGAGGCAGAGTGAAGGGATACGAACACACACACACAAGCGGCAATAGACGCTTCTCAATCAGCTGCATGAATGAAGACATTAATTATCACTTCACATATGTCGTCTCCGGTCTCCCAGCAATGCACGCGTGTATTTACAGTTTGTCACGCGTCAATGGCATTTTCATTTGATATGCAATTAACGCAACTTGTGTGCACGCCTTTCGTCTCTACTGTGTAACTGCCATCATCTGCTGGAGCTATGCTATATATGCTATATGTGAGACTGTTCGAATGGGACCACGACGTAATATCGTTCCCATACATATCTTGTATAGATATAATGCGAGCCCACATTTTCCTAGCGAAATGGGGAAAATGTGAAACACGTCTGCTGGTTGCCATGGCGTTAACGATCCTTTTTTTCCGTTCCGTCCATATGCGGCGGCAACAGGAGTAGCAGCGATGGCACTCATGCGCAACGGGTGACGACGACGACGACGACGATGATGATTTCAAACGCTATTAGTGTGATACATAAACACACTTATAGGAATGCCGATGCCAAAGCGTAGCGACGCGAACGACGAAGCAACCCTCATTTGAAGTGGTTTGGTTTTATCGCGTTTTATGTGCGTTTGTGTGCGGCCCACCCCATCAGCGTGTGAAACCATGAAGCGTGCTTCCCCTCGCTAAGCTGCACTACTGCAATGCACTCCACCATGTGCGCACAGCGATAGTTTTTTTTTTTCGCGTTCACGCATTCACCACGGAACGGAATTTACCCGTCTGAAATTGAAGCCCGGACTCAGCGAACCGCACAGCGAATGCGCACCGCACACACACACTCGCCACGCTAGTGCGTAGATTTCTGGCCCATTGCACTGCGGTGGCTGCTGGCTGCTGCTGCTGCACTGCGCGCCGTTGACGCCGCGATGTCAGCGCTTTGCTGCCGGCGACTGCGGCGCACGCAGTCGCGGAGCGCCCGCCAACAGCACAGCGCACATACGTCGTGGGCGGTCCGATAAGTACTTGGCTTACTAAGGAATGACGAACATTTTGATGGAAACTGTGTTTGTTCTTCTTCAAAGTCTCCTTCAAAGCAGATAGCCAAAATCCAACGATTCTGAAATATCGCGATTACCTTCGAACAGTATTTTCCGCTAACCCTTGCAAAATTCTCTTTTTTGGCGATTTATACAACCTCATTCTTCCCCTGGATACACCAATTTAAATTTTGAAAATTAATAATAGTCACAAGAGTAAATTACGGGTAAAACCGTAGTTAAGAACACAATTAATAACCCAATGCACAGATTATGGGCTATTTTGTCAATTTGGTCGATTGTAAGCTTTTGCGTTTTTGCGGCAGTCTCTCCGCAAAGAGATCTCGCATGCCCAAAAACGTATGCACGATATGTAGAAATATGTTTTAAATAACTTCAGGGTATCAGTAATCTCCAGATTCCATGCTTATTTCGTGGACTTATTGATGTTTTTGTCAGGAACTGCCAACTTTAGGTTTTCACTGAACGCATCGTCTTCGATGCCCAAATGGTCAGTAAAGAATAGTTTTTAAAAATTGCAACATTTTATTTCGGCTAGGATAGATCCCAGATAACAATTTCTCAAGACATGATTTGGTTCCAGCTGCTATTCTACTTATCAGAAAAACTGTGCTTTATCTTTACAAATTGCTCTTTCTTCATGTTAATTAAACTTGTGACGGACGCACACACATAACACGACAAAAACAAAAACGATAAGACCTATCTATCGAAACTGACATTTTAACAGTAGTCATCTAGGATACTATACTACAAAATGATGGAAATCTGGACTCTTTTTACCAGCCCCAACACGAAACCCAACAACAACAACATACTACAAAATGAAAAGCCATATTAGGCAAGTAGCATTTTAAAAGCGGTCAGAATTGTTCCCCGTCTGACAACAATAGTACTGTCTCAATCTTCAGCTCGATAAACCAATTTGAATATGAAAATTAATTCTAGTCACTGAGAACTAAATATTTCGTGAGTTGTTTGCGTTTTATGCTGCAGTCTCTCCGCCGACAGCTTCTCATGCCCTAAATTTCATGCAGGATATGACCTACACGTCTTAGCTATCTCGCGCACCTTCAATCAGCGGTTTGCCAATATGAGCTCATGGATCTGGTTCACGTGACTCATAATAAAACGACGTGCGGCCACGTTGATGAACTCGTTAAACCAATTTTTGGCAGTATCCAAGCGGTCTTTGATTTCGCTGCGCGATAACACTTCCAAAAACAAGAATTTCCTACCCATATTGCTTTTTTCCATTTCAAGTAAATTCGATGACATGTTCGCTGTAATGCGCTGTCAAAACAAAACGAAGAGTCCGATTCAGATCACATTTTTACAATAGCATTCTGAGAGAATTTAGTACACGTTAAAAAAGTATTCTATTGCTATAGCGGCGTCAAAAGGCGTTTAGGCTAATACTTATCGTCTGCCCCCAGTGTAGTACATAAATAAATATGCTGGTCGCGCTAGCTATGGTGCGCCCGCTCGCTGTGGGAGCGTGCCCGCACAAACGCACAACGGTTGAAGAGATGCGCGCGCGTATATGGAGCACGCAACTCTATCGCACACACGCGCTTCCAGCATGATATTTTTATGCTGCCGCTGATGTTGATGTGTTGTTTCGCTGTTCGTTGAACCCGCATCGGTTTCTGGTGCGACGGCGTGTGTTGTGTGGTGTGCACATGTGCATGTGATCTTGTGTGTGCAGTGCACAAAGGAACCCTCAGCATACGTGTTTTTTTCGCCGCTCGCTGTTTCTTGCTTCCGTGCGACACACACACTCACACGCACACACATATTTGGCATCAGTGTGCAGTGTGCATTCGAGCACACGCAGCAAGTTCCTGCGCGTTGCGGCCCAGCCTTTTCTTTATTTTCGGTATGCTATGCACAAGGCGGTGAGTTGCAACGCCAATTCTGCGTGCAGCATTTCGCGAAAGACGACGACTGCGATGTAGTGGGTGTGTTTGTGTTTCTGCGCACTGATCATGCTCTCTCTCTACGTATACATACATACACACTCACACAGCTGCGTGGCACAACCGGTTTTCCGGACAACATAATTGCGGAGCAGCACTGCACAACATAAGCATTGCATGCTGCACTGCTGCACTCGATGCTACTACCCTAGCTCATTAATTTGAAACATTCACGAAAACGTGCTCCATTTACGTAGGATGAGTAAGTCACACAAAAATAGTAATGATGCAGTTTTGTTCGTTCAACATAATTCTATTGAATACGGAAGAATTGTAGAAGAAAAGTCTAATCATTTGGTTATGCGCGCCACATTGCTTCAAGTCACTCCAGTGAGAAGTTGTGGCCTAGAGACCGTAACTTTTCACTGACTTACAATGTGTACTTATGCACACATCCTTATCATTAAAAAAAACTCTCTTCAAGGTAATTAGTTTGACAATTTTTCCATATATAAGAATCGGCCTTTTCTGGGCGCGTTGGTGAGACTTTTTTCCAACAAAAATTTAAGTTTAAAATAGAATGATGTTAGATGATCAAAACTGCATCCTTACAATTTTCTTGTGACTCTTATTATTCCTACAATACTTAAAAGAAGCAAGGTTTCGTGAATGTTTCAAATTTATAAATAAGGGTAGTATAGCGTATAGCATAGCAAAGCGAACGAGTTCATGGCACGCGTGTGCGCACGCTGCATCGAGCACACACACAGACACACACACAGACACATTCAACTTGTGTCGGATACACACGCACGCACACCCGCGGGGTGGCCGGCGGGTGAAAGGGCCGCCTTTGTTTTGAAAGCGTCTTCTTCGTCGCCTGCGCGTGTATTCCGCTCGCTCTCTCTTGCGATGCGTGGCCATGGTATGACCGGGCGGTACACATACATAAACGCGCAGACGAGATATATGGAGCAGACGCCGCACACATCCCGCATGTACGATGTACGCACACATCGTCTTGTGATTATAGCGTCGTGTGACATTCTTTTCTGGCCAGCAGCGCAGCTCGTTCACGAGAACAGCTGATGGCGGCGGCGGCGGCGACGCTGTCGGAGTGTTGGCCCTCATCCTCATCAGCGCGATGCTCCACCATCGAGCGCGCTGGTGCACTCGCCAAAATGCGACGCAAAATGTGAATGATACGCGCAGCAGTGCTGGATCGCATGCAATTATCGTCATTTGTCTGACAGATAAACCGACATTAATTGCAAGCACTCGCACACACACACACACACACACTCATACTCTCGCCACCACTCACTCACACTCCCTTGAGAGCATGCGGCAGCAAGCAGCAGCAGCCACAAAGCTGTTCGAGGAAATAATTGTGAATTTAATTGATAAGCGTTGTGCTGTGTATGTACGTTGAAAGATTATTGTGTTCGTTTTCCGGCTGAATGTGCGGCTGCAATTTGCATCATGAAACAACGACGGTACATATTCGCATGCATGATGTATGAACGTCGAATGTGAGATCGTGTTGCTGTCGTCGTCGTCGTCGTCGTCAGCGCACGATGTGCCCATTGTTTCGTATGCAAAGCACACGACTGCGATGTTTCCAAATTTGTGCAGCTGTTCGAGTTCGAGTGAGCGAGCGCTGGAAAACCGGTCCGTCAACTTTGCCACTGGCGTGATGACGGGTCGGTCGGACGGGCAGCGGTGTGTACCAGTATTATGCGCATGAAATCGCCAAACCGCGACATTGAGCTGAATCTTTGCAAGAATAGTTCTATAATTGTCCACAAATACGCGGAGTGAAAAATTCAAATTTATATCGAGAAGACCCTCAAATTATCAATTGAATAATACGTGAACAATATTGGCGAAGATCGTCCTTGGAGTCTTTGTATCAACATTCAAAATAATGTCATGATTGTTACATGTATAGTGTCATTTTAGACCACCGCAATAAACCATGTCATCTGATAAAATATCCAGGGCCTCATAATTGCGAGAAAAGAGATTTTAGTCAATCAACAGGCCTGTTTTCCCTAGATACTATTATGAATTATCTAAACACAATTCATTGTGACGATAGTTCACTTATTTTCGGAGCAAAGTCCTATAGATGTCCGCAAATTGTAGTATTGATCTCGCGAACACGTATTATTGAGTTTATATTTTGATGGCCTTCCCGAAATAGATTTAAACTTTTCGAGTTGCGTATTGTTGGTAAATGATAAAATTATCAAACAGAAAAATGGCAAATGGTGAATGTGCAGTCCCTGCGAAGATACAGCTCTATGTCGCGGTTTCGGCGATTTCATATGCATAATACTGGTATGCTCGTGAGGCTGACGAGTGGATATTGTGTTGAGCTGAACTGATGTTGACTGACTGTTGACTGCTTTTGCTGTGTATGGGTGTGCGAGAGAGCGCGCGGTCGCAGCGAAGGCCTTCGGAGGCCCGCGGATTCGCAGCGTCTTTGTACGCAGTGTTGCGAATGGTACCTATATGTGCGAATTTCGTGAGAGTGTGTGAGTTCAACAGCAAAAGACGCTGTGTTACGTTTGCAAAACTCGGCGTCGCCGTCCGTCCGCTTTTTACGGGTATATATGCGCGGCATATGCGCGGTTTATGCACGAGTAGTATGACTCATGTGTCCCCCAGCGCCAGCGACGACGTCTATTCAGAACGTATTCGCACAGCGCAGCATGAGTCATTTTCATTTAGCAAAGTGGCGGCGGTGAGCAGTGTGCGAGATTTTGCTCAAACAATTTATCCATAAAAGTGTTGTTTATGGAAATAATATCTGCAAATTGGATAAATTAGAAGTCGTGTAACCGACTTTGCGGATTTCGATTTTAAATTTGATTCAATTAAATTATTTTTCATTGTCCAATGCAAACACCATCTCTCTCTATGCTATTAGAATGGAATGACCGAAATCTGACGAAACACACACAAGCCGCAACGAACTACAGACACCGGTGAAATGTGACGGCAATGTGCAATCACTTGTGGCGTGTGCGGTGCGTCCTCAACGAACACGCGCACCCGCTTGCGATAACTTGAATGTGGATCGGGTCAGCGAGCTGTGGTGTGCTCGATTCAATAGCGCCGAGTCACATTGCGTGCGAATGTGTGTGCGTTGCTGCTGTCAGTGCGTGCGAGTACGTGCATGCACGCGGGTGCATTACGACGTCGATGTAATGAGTAATGAGCGATGACGCACATTATGTAATCATTCGTCATAATCGAGATTGAGAGCCGCAGTAGTTACATGGTCACCTCATTTGGTTGATTGTTCAGAGCTGCCCCGAACAGTAGAGTCGAATGGTGTTACATAATCGCGTTTGGCATTTGTCTTTGTGACTTGCTACAGCATTGACATTAGTGATGCTGGTAAATGTGCAGAACACAACTTCTAGCATGAGTTGGAAAACTCTGCTGACTTGATCACTAATCAAGAAACTTTACAACTGAATGCAGGCCTCGCTGTGAGTGAAAATTGTAGGAATCACCGGTCTCCTACAATTTTCAAATGTATAGCGAATAGGCAGCCTAAATCGTTGGGAACAGGATCAAACAAATTGTGTTGCTTTATATGTACAGCTCGTCGCCTCAGAAACAGGAGCGAAGAACTGGAAATTGAATCTCTTTGGAGTCTTTCCTGTAAAGACTCCAAAATGTTACTGTGAGAGACAGTGGCGTAGCCAGCTTTTTGCTCTGGGGGGTGTTATTGGATTTTTCGAGTGAAAACATAATTTCTTTGGAACCATAAACCTAGTATTATTCACGAATTCAACATGTAAAATATCCAGTATAGTATTACTATGATTTCTTTAATGTATTTTTCGACGGAAAGTTTGTTGTTTCCCAATATTTGTAACGTTTTTTTAAACGAAAATCAACCCTAAAGCATTTTTCAATCAGATATCCTTCGTAACGGCCCGAAGGGCCGAGATTTGTTTTGTGTTAATCGAGGCATACTATAAAAGTTTAAATGTAAAGGCAGTCCATGTCTAATGTTGAATCAAAGACTTTGATATGATGATTTTATAACCAAATGTTTATCAAAAATTAACGAAATAATATTGAATGCATTGAAGAACCGGATGGAGGCCGAGATATGTTGTTCTTATAAATTCTTGTGCACTAGAACGCCTACAAGCGGACCCTACATCATGGACTGCAGTTCGACTTTGTCTCAAAACATTGTTATATTGCTTATAGCTGATAGAATCCCCAACAAATTACAATCAATATTGATGACATAGTCGCTTCGGTTCAACTTGCATACTAATTGCATACTAAAATAAGGTAAAGATGGTCGAACTGGAGCACTTCAAAAACGTCGATTTTGCCTTTTTCGGTGTGGGTGTGAGCAATATAGGGTAAAGTTATTTGTAAACCTTGTATTTCATACACATTTTGAGTATACACTCGATTTGTTCAAGGTCTGGGGGTGTTAACACTTGGTAAATATGGTTTAGATGTTTCTAATATCAATTCAATCAACAACTTTTGAAATGTCGAAAGATAGATTTATTAATTTTTCACTCTATATGGGAACAAATCCCGGAGCTCTGGGGGGTGTTAAACACCCGAAAACACCTACCTGGCTACGCCACTGGTGAGAGACGAACTCATTCTGACATTCCAGACAAAAGTTACAATATGAAATTTGTATGTCTGTCGCTTGACTTCAAGTGCCTAAAGCGGTGTTCATTATTCGGAGTTTTGACTCTAGCGGCTTTAATTTTAGGCCTATCAAAAATGTACTTGTATAGACTATACATTCATCACAATTATCGAAAACAAATCTTATCAAATATGTATCTAGACCGGGCCGAAAACAAAGCATGAAGTTTAGATAATAAATCGTATCTTCTATCACTATTGATCATTGCACAAATTGAATCATAATCTACTATCCTACAATTCATTCGCAAACGTTCCTTAAGTTGTTTGGTGTCTGAACAGTTCGGTTTTGAACTCGCATACATGATCTGTTTTCGATAAATATCCAAATATTGTGTGGTATTGTTACCCGCACGAAAGTAAAAGTTTTCGGTCACTGCTAAATCAGCTGCGCATTGTAAAAGTTTCACCGGCCGTACGCGAACGCGTGCTTGCGGTTTCGTGACATATACACGTACACATGTGACCGTTGGCTGAGTGGGTGCGCTGGCTGGCGTGAATGTAGTCTGGCCGCGAAGCGAACGCGAGCGTTGCTGTTGTTGCAATTATATTTAGTATACGTCGAAATGCAACATTGCAACAGGCTACATACACAGCATTTCATATCATCACGCTCACAAACGGCTTTAGTCGCGCAATTTCCTATGTGCGCGCCCGCATGTGTGCGTGTGTGCGTGTAATATCGCGGCACTACCGCCATATGAACATTTATAGATCCACGCTTACATACATATATGTGTGCTACACACACTCAGTCGTTACGGTTGTCGTGACGACGACGTTCCGTTGACGTGCGTGAACGCGAGAGACTCACACACACGTTGCATGCATTCGAGTTACTATAAATATTGTCAACTTTCGAGCCGTGCGGTTGCGGCGGATCGTGTGTGTGCGTGGGTGCGCTCACGCTACTGGAGTGCGATTTTGTAAATGTGAAAACGCAGAGCGCAGCGAAGAAAAATTGCCTCGCGAATGCAACAACATCGTGGGAAGTGATAACGACCACGATTCGACGGGTATATTTGGCATTTTGCATTCAGATTTGCGTGCATCAAGGCACCGCAGCCAGGAGGTTGATAAACCTCTCAGTTTTGTCACAGTGTTTGCTTTGTGATATATCCATTAAAATGGAATTCATCACGCACTGGATGTCTCGTGATTTTCGATGACAAACCGCAAGCTGTGCATACATTGTTTCTCTGTGCAATTGATTGATTGAGTGAATTTATACGTTTCGAAGTTAACGAACTCGTTGAGGTGCCAGGGAATAATGTCAATGTGACTTATGTACTTATGTCTAAGCGGTTGAAACACTAAACTCAATGGGAAATAATGTCAATGTGATTAATGTTATTGCCTGTTATTGCCTGTGTTGGAACCAAATACAAAAATATTTGTATTTAATTATGTTATGTTTAATGTTAAAACCTTTATTTTACTCGGGTGGAGTTTTACGGCAGGTTATGTCCATTGACATTATTTCATAAGTCACTTGCTGGACATTAGTCCACGTCTCTAGAGTGCTGATGAGTGATTTTACACGACTCCACTCGTTGTTGCTGTCAAAGTGTCAAAGCATCAAGAATTCTCGCTATGATTGAATATTTCGATTTCTATATAAAAAATTATCCACAAACTTACCATAGAATATGTAATCAATAGCATCGTTGTAAATTAGTATTCAAACGTGTGTTTCATCGAACACGGTGTGAACAAACATCGCGTAAAACTAACTTTGCTGCTCACATCTCAGCAGCCGATTCACTAAACACGCAGTGTTGACTGCGGTGTCGTTGAGCCATCAAACATTAAATCTTCACGCTTCGTGCGCCTCCGTAGCGCGCAGGCCAATTCAAATATGTTCATTCATATGTATAAAGTCAGTAGTGCTCTGTGTCTTGAATTTTGAGCGCAACGAACGCATATTCGCAAGTCGGACGCCGACAAGGTGAATGAATGCACACCGCAAAGTGTTCGCACTCACACACAATCGTTAAGCAAATTCAAAACACTTTATATTTATTTCTCAGTTTTTGCAGCAGCAACAACCACTGATCGACAGCCTAGCATACACAAAGCAACGCACGCGTCGTTGTTTTCGAAGCCGCGGCCGCCGACGCGTTCATGATGCTCAAATTGATTAGTTTATGGCCATGGATTTTAATATGCGTGGCTTTCGAAGTTTCGTCAAAGATTGTGTAGTGTGTTGCTGCTAGCTAGCGTAACGCGCGATATACGCACAAGGCAGCAGCGTAGCAGCTGCTATACGCAACGCGTTGTGTACACACTGAAACTATATACGCTCCGATTTCTGTGTGCAATTGGGGGCTCTGGTGCAAATTGATTTCGGATGTAAATTAATGCGTTTCATTCGAGCCCGTCAAGAGCCCGCGTCGTCGTTTTTTGTCGGCCTCTGTTGCTACACACACATACACATATGTGCTGTGCCTGAAAATACGAGCTTCGAGCCCGCGAGGCTCGTGAAGGTCCGATGAGCCGAGCGAGATCGCAATTATTGATACACTTCAGCTTCAGAGGCACACTCGTGCGCGGCGCAATTATTGTGCAAACCGAAAAAATGCACTGATGAACTGACGCGCGCGACAGCGATTACGGTGCGCTCGGCTAGACACGAACGGCCTATTTGATGTGTGCGCGCGCGCGCACTGTGCTCAAAGCGCTCTGGCAAAAACAGACACACACACGTGTACAGAGCAGAGCAGCGTGCACGTGCAGCGGAGCCAATGAACGCCGTTGGGGTCGCCGCACTCGCTCGCAAGTGCCCCTCAATTAAGTTGCCGCAGTGAGCCGATAGTTTTCACAAAATCAACAGCACCAGAGCCAGAGCACATCACACAGACATATGTATGTATCAGGCATATCGACTCGAGTTGATCATTGTGGAATGGATACACATGCCACGCACATACAAACACACGCAAACACACACACACAGACACACGAACGCTTTTGAATCAAATGCGGAGCGCCTCCTGCGGAATATGTAGAGTAGATGCCTCTTCAGTCTGAATTTACATACATTTTAAACTGGACATAAAATATAGAAGGAATAGTTTGGAACTTGAAGTAATATAATCGATTTACACATCATGCACTGAAGCAAGATTCAATATTTTCGAAAATATGACAGCTATAGCTTGATTTGTGAATTTGGAATTCTTGTCAACAATTTGTTTGCTTTTATGGAACGACATAACCGTACAAAGCTTCATCTGTAGTTAAATGTTTGTTCAATGTCCAATAAGAAGATTTATTCAAATGTTATTTTTGCCCTTTGCCTTGATAGTTTACCTTAACGGTTAGCAATGGAGATGCACGTTGCACGTTTCTGAACAAATTCTTCTCGGACGAGAAACTTTGCACGGCCCAACCAGCAACACAAAATCGAATCGATTTAGTTTGGTTAGAGGGAAGATTCGACCAAAGTCTGAGCTTGAGATCGGCCACCATATCTACAAAGCCTGCCTTGTAGCCAATGTGCCGCAAAGGTAGCAGAAAATCACTTACTTTTTTGTGTTTTTGGAGCCTGGAGTCAAAGTGTCGAAAGCAAGGTTATAGGGTATATTTGCAGCTATTAACACAAGAAAAGCGAACGAACGTTTTGTCCTAATGAGAGTAGCCGTTCAGCGTTAGTGGTTAGTTTAAGTTTCAGCAAATACCAATGGCACACCAATGGCCAGCGAGCGAAGATTGTTAGCCATCTAGATGATATGTCTAAGGCCAAGGGTGAACAGTCCTTGATATTTAGTATACATGTCAAATTAGCAAGTTCAACACTAGATAATACAGCCATTCTACGATGTAACACCTATTCTAAAGCAGGGTGTAAACCTTATTTCGTTACTTGACACAGTAAAACGTTATATGAACCAACATTTTACTGGTAGTTTGGATAACTAAAACGGTTTTAGTTTTTACAAATTGGTAGAGAAATACCACCTCAACAGGTGTTGTGGTGTGGTGCATCTACTCTATATGATAGGTACGCGCCAACGTGCATGTGTGCATGCGTCGTGTTTGTGCATTGCATTACATTTTATAGAGCACTGAATAAAGAGGCTTGCTGCGCGCGCTGACGCGGCTTGTTCCAACTAATCAACCTTTAAGGTCTGACGACGCAGCGCGATAAAAGCGAGTGTACGTGTTTTACGCGTGTGCGCGCTCAAGTCGTGCGTTGCGTGTATTCGTATGTCTGTGTGCGTAGCTGGTCGTGCTAGTTTATGCGAAAGAAAGTGTGCACATGTGTGTGTGTGTGTCGTGTGTGCTGTGGCATCAAGGTGTAATTAATTGAAGTGTGTGTATGTGCACGCATACACATATGCACATATACAGCACACTCACGCATAACGTGCGCGTGTGCGAGCGGCCCAGTGAAATGGGTGGCGTGTCGTGTGCGCAATCGAGCCGAACTGGCGTGGTCGCCAGTCGCCAATGTGTGGCCCGCAGGCGAGCGTAAGCTGCTGCTTCTTTCTCTCTCGCTTGTATGATCGACCTCCTCCGCCGCCGTCGTCGTCTGCCCCCATTTGTTGCTTGTATTTACGACAGAGGTGTGTCCGCGCCGACAGACAGGCCGGACGATGCATGCGTGTGTCTTCAGGCGGCGACGACGATGTTTATCAAGTCAATATGTAGAACGCACCACGCGGCACGATTCGAATTGTTGCTTGGGCACATACGCACAATCGATTCTTGAATGCCAGAGCTGGGACTGACTAGGGGTGTGCATTAGAATTGATGATATTTCCATCAAATTGGAAGGCTTGCCGCAGGAGAACAGCTCAATTTAAAAATTTAAACCATTCGGATTCTCACTTATTTGCTAGTCCAACATCGCTGGTCCAATAAACACTCTGTATTTTGTGTTAAACCAGACAACAAATCATATTCGATTGATTTCTTAATTGTTCAATTGAAATTCAGAGCTCCTCGATTTTTGCGGTTTTAATTAGTATACATACGGACGTGCAACGACATTATTAGCACTATCAAAGTGGATTACATTTTTGCAATAAGACAGGAAAAGTATACCGGAGCAATTCCTGCGAATGCTGTTTTACATCGACATCTTTCATCATCATCTACATCCATTTACCCCATTGAAAGGTGTGGGCGGCTGTATTTGAAATACGAGGCTTTTTACAGGTTATTTACAGTTGATAGGCACCAGTATATCAACAGGGCAGTTTTCACTCAAACAGGAGCTTTTTTACTAGAACGCAATCAGCGCTCAGCGCTTCACTGAAATAAGAGTGTAACTGTCAAGCCAACATTTACGTGTCTGCTCGCACTCGGGTAGAGTGATTGGAGTTTTTTCCACTCTGCGCTTTGGGAACTTATTGTTTTTGTGTATAGCAACCTGTTTATTGCTTATTAATCAGTTCCCTGTGTTGACGACGCGTTTGATAAATTTGAGGTGCCATTTCGGGGATTGGAACCACCAATTTGTGATTCCAAAACCCGACTACGCTACCCACTCTACTATCGCGTCGTCACATCGACATCTTTAGGCGTAAAAAACAACCAGACGTTAACATGTAAACACCAATTGTGAGTAAGTCTCTTGTAGCTGCTCTCAAAACCTCAAGACAAGCCATATTCCAGGTCAATATGTCAACGCGATCGGCCGAGATTCCTATCGGGAAAAAATCGTGACTTTCAATGCCCACACCTGATATATTTTGCGACGTGATTTTCCATGCGATGATTTTCCCGGCCAGATTGGTCGTAATAGTGACGATGCGTTTTCCATGTTGCGTAGGCGTTTTTTTTTGTTCGGTCTGACTCTGGTCGATGGCCATCGCGCGTCAACGAAGTGCGTTGTGCTGCTGTCAATGCCATATGCTGCGACGACGAGTCTCACAGAAACACGCAATTCATACAAACTTGAATATCTGTGTGTATACAGTTTGCGTATGTTCTCCGTAATGAGCATGCGAGCGCCAACAGTTTCTACACATATGGTGGCTTTCGTGCGTGTGTGCATGTGTACTTTTTATGTATTTATGTATAGAGCGTGCGCGTGCACATCATACACACGCGTTCAAATGGACGGTTAGCAAGCTATTCCATAAGGTATTGTATAGTAATGCTGTACTATATGCGCGATAAGGCATCAGCATAAGTACTACTTAATAATGCATGCGAACATTTATACTTAGACCATGAGTGTGTGCGTGCATGTGTGTGTGTGTTGCGTGTGTCGATGTGCGTGCTAACGCCGAGAGGCTGCTGATTCGTTTATACGTTCTGCACATGGATTCGTGTGTATAGTAATACTGCGCCCAGAGCGGCATTATATTAAACTCTAGTCGACTCCGGCACAGAAACAGGCAGACACGCACTCACACACACACAGACACAGACACACCTACAACGCGCCTAGTCAGCTGAACTGGCTGTGCAACTGTGCGCACGTTGAGGTGACACACAGCCTCATGTGAGTGTGTGCGCACGTACACAGAAGGTGGGCAATATAATAGTTTCGCATATGCGCATGTGTGTAACTTGTGCTAGTCTAGCTAATTTATTTGAAACATATACGAAAATGTGATTCTTTTACGTTTTGTAGGAAAAGTAAGAGTCACAAAAAGTGTATTAATGCAATTTTGTTGAATAAACATTCTTCTACAACATTCAAAAATTATAGTTGGATAAAAATATCGCTTGTGTCTGAGTATGTCCTTAGGAAGAAGTCTATGTTTATAATATGGACGAACTGTCGAACGAATAATATCACGGTAGTTAAAATCAATTGAAAGAATTTCATTATCTATCGATTAAGTATACGCAAATGGTTCTAAGTCACTCCAATAAAAAGTAACGGTTTCTAAACCGAACACGAAACATGAACATATGGTATGGAGACAAATATATATTATGCCGTTCTCCATATACAATATTCGAATTTCGAGATCAGATGATGGGTCACAACTTATTAATCGAAAGACTTACACTCACAAATCCCTTTCATAAAAAAAAAATCTTGTGGGTTCGAATCGCTTGACAATTTCTCCATATATCTGAAAATCGGTATTCTATGGGCGCACTTAACCAAAAAACGAGACTTTCCTCGATCGATTTTGAATGAATGATGTTGAATGAATAAAACTGCATCATTACAATTTGTGTGTGTCTCTTACTATTCTACAAAACGTGAAAGAAGCACAATTGCGTATATGTTCAAATTACTGAGCTAGGGTAGTATCGCCACTAGCTGGATGCGCGTCACACACACTCACACACGTGCATGCATTATACATATCCGCGTGACGCGATAAATTTGAATTTAATTTAATGCTATACTATTCATCATTTATTGATGCAACACATATACGACCGAGCCCGATGTCGAGCGCCTAAACGCGAGGCTATGTTCAACTCGACTAGGCTTGCGGACAAGACTGGCGCGCATCGGAACGTGTATGGACTTGGGCGATTCCCGGCTGGATATGGTGAAATGGCCGTATGTGTATGTGTTGGTTGGAGAGGAAAAGCGATGGGATTACGTGCGCATTCACGATAGTAGCAGCAGCAGCATCAGGTTTATGTGTGGCAATCACTTTGACACACTTGAATACGTCGGACACTGATCCCACACACATACTCACATACTCACATACACCATACGCCAAACAGTTTTCGACATGGCTTTGTGTGGAGGTGGCTCTGATGGATTAGTGATTGTACATATACATATGCTATCTGTTGCCAATAATATAACTATTTGAATGTCCATGTATTAAATCAAAGTAATAATAAATGTAATGGTGTTGCTTTGTGCAGCAATTTATTAACGAACTCGCATTAAATGACTGCATTTCACATTGTTCGTAGAATGTCACATGGCTTATCAAATGGCTGGTCTGTAATTGATGTAAAAATAAATCAAATTCTGCTCGTATGTGTGTATGTCTGGCTGCGCTCTCAAGTCACGCGGTTGCAAGCAGTGTGTACGACACGCGCAACTCGTTCGACACGTTTCCAGCTACCACGACGACAACGACGACAACGACGTTGATCGCATTATAGTAGTTACACACTCAATTGCGAGCCCCATACAACCATACATACACTGCTGGGTGCTGGGTGCATGTGTACGAGAATGTGGCGAGAGCAATCAACTCGGTGCGACACACAGTCTTTATATCACCGCCCCACCACCATAGAGAAACTGTATAGAACCAACTACGCAGTAGAGTGAATAACTGCGGTAATTTTTCTGGCACATGTTCGAAACGTAATGTAAATTTCGTTCGACAGGAACGCGGAGCATAGCTCGCATATTCCGACGTGAATTTTGAAAATGTACATTCGCACATGCTGCTGAAATAATTCCATATACCCGCGCACTAACCGTTATTTTTATTATCGATATTTGCTTCGTATAACAAGCTTCTAACGACCACCACCACCCATTAAATATCTGCTCTCTGTTCGGCACTTGCTGGTTATTCGCGTCGAGCGTGATGCATAGTAAAAGGCAAATGGATAATTTTTTTCAAATCCAAGAGAAAACGTGTTTGATTTTCTCGTGCTTCGCATGGTCTTGTGCGCTAGAGTTTGTGTGTGTGTGTGTGTGGTGTTGGAGCGCAATTGAAGATACGATTTTATACATCCAAAAAAACCGCCTCATCTGGTGCATCGTGAATAGTGTACAGATAAATACGGTCGCATCGCCGGCAATCGTGTGATGGATAGTGCATTGCTGTGTATAGTATTTACTGTACCAGTAGTGATAGTTAAAAACTGGGATTTTGTCGTCCTATTCTAATGGCTATAGCAAGGAAACTATTAAAGATATCTTGTTCAGGTTTTTTCCTCCATTATTAGCTACACATATACGTAGGGCAGAGGGTGGTAAGTTTTGCGGAGGGGCAAGTTTTGCGGGTGGCATGTTTTGCTTCGGATATTTCAGGCCTTGAAAATTAAGATATTCGACTGAATTTTGGATATTGTGTGCATTTCATAGGACGCTTCCTTCCAATATAGATTCCGTTCCGGTAGGGCCTTGAATACAAAAGTTATAGCAATATATGTGTTTTTAGTGTGTTTGCTTCTACAAATCATCTCCCATTAATGTGGCTAGGAGTCACAAACGCTTGATGTACAAAAAAACGAATGATGGGCTTCGAAGCGATATTTATCTGTTAACCAGAATCTGTTTTTGTTTCACCGAGTACATAAACAATCTCGTGGGAATCAAGGTCTATCACTAACGAATACAAGGGAGGCATGTTTTGCATGGCCTCTCTATGTTGTATCCACAAGACTTTTTTGGACAAAATATCATTAGAATATGTTAATACAAATGTTTAGATCGAAGTCCAATCAATGTTATCCTGAAAATACCTCAGAGATAATACATTTCATATGAAAAATTTCAATCGCAATCTACTACCCAAACAAACGAAATTTGGGACAGTACGGGAAAACAAGCTATATTAATTTTCAATGCTCTCTAAAATGAGTACCACGTACAATTATCAATAGAATATTTTTTTAAATTGTCAGAGCCACTATCTGCATCATATTTGCTGAACATTGTGTTGACAAAAAATGACTACATGTTTGACATCAGGTCCACTTTATTAACCCATGTTTGACACACGAAAATTGGGACAGTTGGAAATTGACACACGAACATTGGGACACTGAGTGTAGAGCTCTGATATGACGTCTTTAACCGTTCAACTTCGATGGATATCCAAGATATACTCTTCACCAACATTTTGGATATTTTTGTGATTATATCGGCCTCCGTTTACTGTACCTACGACCTAATCATCTTAATGATGTATCTGAACATTCCAGAAAGGCGCTAAACGAGCCTTATCGATATTTCTATCATATCATATCATTCTATGATATTCAACAAACAAACTACCATTACTACGCTCGTGGTCCGTTGTCCTACCGAAGTCTGACAAAAACACACGTGTACGTTCGAAAGTTGCAAACTTTGAAGAACCGTAACTTATGAACGGCATGACATAAGTTACTGGGAGTTCCATCAATAGAAAGGCGATGGATGAGAGCACAAATTACTATGAACAGAAAAAATTAGAACAAATCATGTATCAAATGAATCGATTTAATAGCGAGTATCACGAAGTCGAAAATAACAAAGGTGGAATCACATGACTATTTCATTTATCTTGTGTGTCTGGCTGATGTGCGAGTGTAAGTTATTTCTATGAAAAACACACGTGTTTTGTCAGACTTCGGTAGGACAACGGACCACGAGCGTAGTGATGGTAGTTTGTTTGTTGAATATCAGATGATAGAGACCATGATGATATTTCTTGGTTTCTATCGGTTTTGGTCGTTTGAATGAGAATGCAAGAAACATTATTTGTTTTCGACTCTGTATTTTACAGTTTTAGACACAATCGACTTTTTGGAGTATAACTTGAAGCATAGACCCGATACGGGAAATTATATTCAGTAAGAATATATCCAGATAATCGTCTATCGATTACATTTTACCATTTCGAAATTGATTCAAAATTACAGACGTCGTGAGAGCTCCTCAAATTGTTATGGCAAAACTTGCCCCACCTCACCCTACTCTATCATTCCAATATGTTGTGGATCACACATTAGAGTCCTTTCCCTCCAGGGATAGAAAACCATCCATCGATAAAAATGAATGTTAATCGAAAAGCACTAGGTCTCAATGTTTAAATTGAAGCAAAGGAATCGTTATATTGACCACTTTGGTTGAATGCGCATAGGAAATGTTGGAAATAATGTTTGTGTAATGTTTGTCGGAATCCCGGATCCCATCACAAATTCACCTTGGTCGACTTCTCACTTTGGCAATCAATATTTTTGGATTTCACGTATAGGGTACACCAAACATATTCTTTTTATCGCCAATTTCAACCCGTTGCAAAATGCATTATATCGCATCCAGTTTTGCGCTATAATTATTGCTTTTGGCACAAACATTTCCAAAA
>CAXHKQ010000026.1:0-16555 GCA_964017145.1 Agrocybe praecox
TTTATTGATATTTTGGTATTCATTTAATACTGATGCGTTCTTCAAGCGGTCTTGCATTTCTGCCCGCTTGCCGGATTTCAATTGGCGGAATTTGCCGTCCTCTTTGTCTACCGTATGCACAACATCCACACCGTCACTGCGAGCTGTGAATTTGGATCCTTCAATCACAAATTTGAACTTGCAGACGTGCTTGTTAGTGTATATGCATTCTTGCGTACAAGCCATCGTTATTTATGTTTTCACGAGGTGCAGTCACAAACTTGATCGTACATGATACTTCATGAGCGTAGAGAATTCGGAGAATTTCCTGATGTATGTCATTAAGCTTTGCGCCTCTAGCCAGCACCCATTCGCATTCAAATAGCGGTGCATTTGTGTGGCAGGTCCTTTTTTCGAATGACAGGCCGCAACAATTCGGCGTCAGAAGCTTTAGATACGACAACATCGGAGTTGATCAATTCTTCGACCACAACAGATTTACCGCTATTCACAAATGAACTATCATGGGGGTAAATCTTGCGTCGTGCCAGCGTCCACAGTAGCAATGCAACTTGTGCACGGGTCATCGTCAATCCACAAGCAGTACTTCGTCATTGAAGTTCGAGACGGCATCAGTATTATGAAATTCCACCTCCTCTACAGATATACCGCTGGTCGCAGATGAACAAACGGCGTTTTTTAGATCATGCGTCGTGCCAGCGTTCTCAGTTGCAATACAACTTGAGGACGGGCATCGGGCAATTTCAACTAGCGGATCGTACGTCGTGCCAGCGTCCGATGTCGCGATACGACTCGTGGACGGGCCATCGGCAATATCGACCCGAAGATTTTGCGCCAGCGTCAACTGTTGTCACGCAACTAGTCGACGGGCCATCGGCAAATTGAACCACATTCAAAACAAGCGTCGTGCCAGTCGTGCCAGGAAGGGTCATCGGATCGTTTTGAACACCGTCATAACCAACGCACCTTCTGGGAGCTACGGCTGTTGCGTAAAACTAAACCTAGAGCACGACAAACCGACAGAGTTTCGTCGTTGCTCAGGTTTATGTTCTCAGCTAACCCCCAATTCCCTGATGGCACATTGGAATTTGGCCATCAATGCATTCTTTTGCGAAGAACGTTTCGCGTTCACTGCAACAACGTTCGCCATCGCTGAAAAATAAGTTTTCGTATTAGTATTTATTATAATGTATATTGTTTACAATTTATTTTATTTCATTCCACGTTTGTGTGTATGCGACATGTACTATTTATTGAAAACAAAAAAAAATCAAAGAGACGACGGCCGCACTCAATTGCGTCTCAGGAATATAAATATTGTGCAAACGATCTCTCTGGATTACGGCGAATACAAGTGCGACGATGACGATGGTGATGCTGGAGATGTTGAAGTTTCTGCGAACGATGATGCTGCTGTTGTGAATACTGCATTGCGATGATAGAGATGATGATGACGATCGGACGAGATGGCAAGGTTGCATGCTGTGGTGGTGTTCAGCACATGTGCTGCTTCACAACGTAGCTTAGGCGTTGAGCATTCGTAATTTTCTGGAATCTAGTGCACTGCGTCTAGGAATGCTCAGGGTCCTGGCATAAGCGGCAGCCGTATGCCTGGATGGCTATTAGACATTATACTGGAACAGGGTCTTGTGTGACAACTCGAGAACGCGAAAGCGTTCCTCACGAACATTACGAGTATTAAAATATCTTCTTAACGAATGCAATCTTACATATGAAAGCTTATCTTATGTCATAGCATACTTAAATGTATAAATCAATATTATTATATATCATATATGTAGGTTGGCAGACCGGGTCTGCATCGATGTAAGTAGGTGTGTATGGAATAATATATATTTTAGAACTGATTTTTCACGTATGACACCACATGCTAGTGTCCATACGGAACACATTACTCACTCGATCATCATTCACCACTAGATACATACACATCACACTTCATTCACCTACACAATCCCCCTTCTTTGGGCAGACGTCCCCGTCGCCCAACTATCCATCTTCGACGTCCCCAGGCATCCATCGTTTCATGTAGTCTGCCGCCGTTGACGTCACTCCAGGACCGCTACCTCCTACACGCTCGACACCATACCGATCCGGCCCACTCCTCTTCGTTACGCGATACGGCCACATGTACTTTGGCCGAACCTTCGCACCTGTTACAAATTGTGAAATTTTAATTGCAACAAGATCACCTAGTTCATTATCATGTGCTGGTTTTCTATGTTTGTTGTACTGTTTTCGATTTTCCTCTCGAATCAAGGTGTGATAGCTTCTTTTGCCTCTTCTCTTTCGTGCACACAATTTTCCGCCACCCTGGCTTGTGTCACGATCACCAACAATACATGTTGTATTTGCACACAATTTTCCGCCACCCTGGCAACAATGCAACAACATTACTCTCAACTTGCTTTTTAATTGATACTGCACCATCAGCATCAATCGACACAACCAGCAAACCATGGAGCAAATCTCTCCCAATCAACATATCAGCCAACACAAGATGATAGTCGGCCACTGATAGATTACCCTCGAAAACTTCACTTCCAATTTTGAACTGTGTCATCCATCGGCCCAACAGCGGTACCATCGAACGCGTCGTTAAAACAGGGGAAAAACATATTGCTATACACAAAAACAATTAGTTCTCAAAGCGCAGAGTAGAAAAAACACCGATCGCTCTGCCCGTGAGCGAGCAGACACGTGAATGTTGGCTTGACAGTTATTACTCTTTCTGTGAAGTGCTGAGCGCTGATTTCGTTCTAGTAAAAGTTCCTGTTTGAGTGAAACTGACCTGTTGACATACTGGTGAAAGATTCGTATTTTGAATACAGCAGCACAACACCTCATATTGGGGTAAATGGATGTAGATGATGATTCCAATGTAAGATGTAATATAGCGCTTTGGTATGAAAAATTAACTCAAACTCCTAATATTCCCAAAATGATTTAATAATACAAATTTATTCCGTAATTGGCCACTGTGTTTCTCGTTATGCATAACAACTCCGCACGTATAAATTAACAACATAATACAAAACAAGTGTGTGTGTTTGCGTGTGTGTGTGTAAATTGTGACTAGCTTCCAAAAGGAAACAACCCCTCCCAATCAGAGAAAATTCGGCGCTTAGCCGCTCGCCTGTGCTCCGCCTTGCTGAAGGCCGCATTGTCGATGCCCGACAGTCGCCTCTTCTCTGCACCTCCATCCAGAATCGGGGCGCTGGCCTCAGCCGCGGCGGCGGCAGCGGCGTCCAATTCTGCGTAGTTGACGATGCCGAGCGGCTTGTATCGGCGCGCCAGCCAGATGAAGATCAGCATGTCGACAAACATGAGGCCGGCGAACAGGAAGAACTCATTGGCCTGGGCGAGAGACGAGAGAATTTGGTTAGAATAATTGCGATTGAAACACAGTAAATGTATTCGAGATTTGAAAATCTATATTATACCATATTAACAGTAAGTCCGGAAAGTTCGTGCCGTTTGCATAGAAAGACATATTTTTTAAATCAAATTATTCATGAATATTCAACAAGGATCATTCAAAAGAACCAAAACAAAAAATTGACATCGATGGGACTTAAGGTTCGTTCGATATTTCATTTTGATTGAAGCAACTTTTGTTATTGCGAAGGAATAGAAAACATTGATTTCATGTCTTTGTGAAACGCAGTTTTCTTTTGGCAAATAGGACCAGAGTCGAACCATGTCTTCAGAACATGTTATCTGGCCCCAGCCAACAAAAATATTCGATTTTTTTTTCAAAATTCCTTTCTGGCCATTCGGACACCGAAGATGAAGCGCGTACTAGACGCCCAAATGTGGCAGTTACAGACGAAAACATCTATAAACACAAGGTATGGTCGGAAGACAAGGATTATTCAAAAGAACCAAATCAAAAATTGACATCGATGGGACTCCAGGTTCGTTCGATATTTCATTTTGATTGAAGCAACTTTTGTTATTGCGAATGAATAGAAAACATTGATTTCGTGTCTTTGTGAAACGCTGTTTTCTTTTGGCAAATAGGACCAGAGTCGAACCATGTCTTCAGAACATGTTATCTGGCCCCAGCCAACAAAAATGTTCGATTTTTTTTTTCTCAAAATTCCTTTTGGCCATTCGGACACCGAAGATGAAGCGCGTACTAGACGCCCAAATGTGGCAGTTACAGACGAAAACATCTATAACACAAGTATGGTCGGAAGACCAGAAAGCACGTTTGCTACAAATCGATGATACTCAATAGAAATTTGAAAAAAAAAATGTATGAATTTGTCTTGGATATGTTCTTTGACAAGCAATAGCTCTCTTCGATTTTGCCGAAACTGTCTATACGCTACTATTGGGATCACCACTTCATTTGTAGAAGTATAATGGATGATGGATAATGGTAACTTTTACGAATAAAACAACTATTTTTTTCACGTGACAATTTTCTGGACATTCAGGGCCAGGAATAATCGTTTTTTATATTTGTTCAATGTATACCTAAACCTCCTATAACACGGTCTTCTAGAACACGGTCTTGAAAAAGTCCCCCTTGTATAACACGGTAAAAACTTCTAGAACACGGAATTTTCCTCATGCTTCCATCGTTTTTCCGTCGATTTTTCATGTACATACAAATTTGAAAATATTTTTCGACAATTTCAGTTGTTTCGAGAATTTGTTTATGATGTCAAAAGAAGAATAACTCAACTATAGCGATTCAAAAATATCGAACATAGATCTTAATGGATTTTATAGAGAAGAAATGTGCAATAAAACACTTGATGAATTTAATTTATACCATGAAGGGTTAGGGTATTTTGGGTCTGCATTTTCAGCTTGGAACGTATCCTCTGTTTTTGTGGTTCCTTGTCTTTTTGAACACGGTTTCCTCAGGAACGTATCTACCGTGTTATAGGAGGTTTAGGTGTATTGGTTTCCGAGAGTTAGACTGTAGGCACATCTAATAGTTTGAACGATCGAAACAAGGTTAATCATTTTCATTCTCATAGAACATTGTAGAAATGGATAAGAATATTACGGATTTCTCCGTGATCAACACAATTTATTTTCCCACATTCGTTCTTAGATTGCTGAATACTTTCAGAGACGATAGGTAAGATCTCTCCCATTTGCGCGCACTGATCATCATCTGTAAATGTTGATGTTCACGCTTGACTTTACGATCTTCGCCGATTCTATGATTGTGGGATGCTCGACTTACATATGTTTTATTTCTTGAATTGAATTCTTTATTTAGTTTGGATCATAGTATGCAAATCCTAGCTTGTTTAGAGGATCTTTAATTTTTTTCCCATTGAAATTTCAAAAGTATCAAGGTGACTTGATACGTTTTTGGCAATCATTTCCTTATATAAACCTTATCATTTGATGATAAACTCAATCAATATGTGTACTGAGTCCACTCGAACATCCAATCTACATAATATGTCTTCACGTCTACTTCGAATCTTTATGAGATAATCTATCGAGGTGTCATGATATTTTCACGGCAATCATTTCCTTATTGAGCATCATCCAATCACTCGATGAACCAAATCAGCAATACCTATCACTTAATTCCAATCAACGCCACTCACCTGCGACTCGAAGAACTTCGCCCACACAATAATAATATCGATCACATTGCCGAACGCCACCGTCAGCATCCAGCACGCCTGCAGCACCGACTTCATGCTCAGCGGCGCCTGCTCGTACGAGAACTGCAACCCCGTCACCGAGAACATCACCTCGCCCAGCGTCATGATCACGTACTGCGGCACCTGCCACAGCATGCTCAGCCTGTTCTCCAACGTCACATACACCACCTCGGCCCGATACCGGCCACCCTCCGCCGCGGGCTCCTGGGTCAGCACCAGCGCCGCCACGGCGCCCAACCGCAGACCGATCTCGGCCACACGGACGCCGTTCACGCGCACCTCCAGCGCCTTGGACTGGGCCATCTCGAAGCGGGTCGAATTCGTTGCCGCATAGTCGTGTCGCACGACGCCATCGCGCTGCAGATCCACAATCGACACTCGATCCGCCGAACCCGCCGGCAGATTAGCCAGAATCCTCAGCGCCGGCGAGCCGCTCTTCGACTGTGCCGGATCGTCCCTCAAACTCCACCAGCTCCTCACCCCGAATAAAGAAGCTGCTCGCGCGCTCTCTCCCTCAACTCGAAGCGGCCCTGCAGCCGCGGGCAAGCGATGCCGCCGGCCTCCACAGCCTGCGCCGGCACCAGATCGTAGCTGAACGAACCGACGAACGTCGGATGCTCCTGGTGCACGGAGAAGGGCGGCAGCTCGAAGGGGGCCGGCGTTCTCGGGCAGCGAAGTGCTGACGGTGTAGTTGCAGGGCAGCGTATTGTAGAGGCGCCACTGGGCGGCGCCGGCGTTCGGCAGAATGGGTAGGTGCTGGCCTCGAGCTGCAGCTCGATGAAGCCGGAGCAGAGGAACGCGACGCCGGCGAACATGCCGCCGAGCGTGAGCTTCTGGAGGGGGCGACGGATGCCGATTTTGCTGAGCAGCGGGTAGAACACCCAGTCGTAGAGGGGATGAAGAGCAGGATGAGCAGCGGATTGATGACCTGCATCTGGTCGGGCAGGATGGTGTAGAAGCCGAGATCGCCGTCCATGCGGGTGGCCTGGAAGGTCCAGCGAGAGCCCTGCTGGTCGAAGAGGGCCCAGAAGAAGGGCAGCGGAATGAAGAGGACGAGGATGTTGAGGAGGACGCGCGTGTCGTGGACGAGCTGCTTGCCGTACAGGGGTTCGGCGTACTGGAGCCAGTGTTCGCGCTTGTTGAAGGAGGACTCGCGCCAGCGCGTGGCGATGGCGTTCTGTGGGACGGAGGGAAATTGTGGTTTTAGGGTTTTTATATTGATAAGAAGTTCTTTTTTACTGTCACTTGGGATGTTTTTACAATTTTATTTCCAGTTTCTCATTACTATTTTTACCATGAACTTTATAAACTTCACCAAGTTTCATATTCATTCGATCAAGCAAGACTGTGATCGAGAGCGATTTAGGGGCGAAACTGGAGGTGCAATAAAGATTCACGTTTAAAAGGATTCCATGTGTCTGAATTTATGAGCAGTTGAAGATTGTAGTGTTGTATGAAAGTATCGAAATATGGCATCTTTGACTTAGAGGGCCTGGATGAGTGGCGCCATATTTTCAGAGAGAGAAATGAATATATTCTATCTCTTTCGCACAGGGTATTAGTTGTCAACAAAACACCCACAATACAGAGCAAGTTTCGTAGGTGCACGTATAAATGTTGTGAGTAGTGGAACTTCAGGCGTTTTCCAATTGAATTTTAATCAATTTGGTGCTAGATAGTGTAATTTGTTGAATGAATTTGGTAAACTTGACATTGACAGTCTTGTGCCGTCTCAAGCAACTCAACGGGCGTTCCAATTTTTTGCTATACGTGTAGCTACTCGTCCAGATTTTCTAGGCCCTCAACTTTGACTGGTTCCAACGACTGTCCACTTTTTACTCCACTAGTTTTCATTGTCAGGACCAGTGGCGGATCCAGGATTTGGTAGGGGGGGGGCTAGATTTGTTTTCTTCGAATTTCAACCAAATTCATCACACGGTTGTTGCGTTAAATAGCATTTTCAGCCTCGAAAACGCCTTTCATCGAAAAACAATTATTATTATATAGTTAAAAGGATAAAAATATATCGATTATTTCGACAGTGGATGTGTTCTATTTGTCAACAAGATGTCTATCTTGAAATTTGTCCTAACCTTTTTAAACCCTTAGCAGAAGGATCGAGTACAAATTAACTTTTATTGTCCATTGCCACAAAGATGAAGAGTCTAGATTCCAGGAAAACACCACAAGTAATTAGACATTTGACATTACAATTATTGTTACCAAATCAGAGACGAAGTATGAACTGAACTAACAAACAATTATGCGTAGTGAACACTTCTTATATGAAACGTACAAAAAGTGTGGCATTTTATTAAAAATGAATGGAACTTCAAAATGACAGTAGTGCATAGATTTGACTGTGGATCGGATTTTTGATTCCCCGATTTTGAATGTTTCAAAATGTACATATTTTATAACAAATGTAATACTCATCATGCCAATTTTATTTAATAGCCGGCACAGCGATCTTCATTGCGCCTAAAAGGTGGAATAATATTAAAAGGGCGCTTCGCTCTACTTCGGCCATTAAAAACTAGAACTGCCAGCAATCGAGCATGTATTTATCCCCTCACAATTTCCGACGGCTCTCGTCCAAATATCAAAATTCCGGCTCGGTTATGTTCTAATTTATTTGAGTTCGAAGGTGAAACACGAAGAATCATAAGAATCGGATAATATTTCGGCTACGTGGTCCCACATTTCTTTTAATATTTCATATATCATTCATATATCGCGACAATTTTGTTTTTCTATTTCCTGGTTCCATATTAGAGATGTCACATATTTTACTGAATTCTTCAGAACAAACTACATAAAATTCGTGAATATGAATATGTTATTTATCGATATGATTTATTTTTTTAAGATCTCACGCATCACTTTAACCTTAAAAGTTAAATATATATTCTTGTCTAGTGCTCTAAAGAAATTTTGAAATTATTATCCAATGCTTAGATAAATATTTTGAAGTTATGAGAGAGCATTTAGCATATTATGTTATTGGCCCGAAGGGCCGAACTTTTTTCGGATGTTACTGTTCTATATGACGGCTGTACTTGTATATTTATGAGTTGGTGAGCTGAGGGGGGGGGGGGGGGCTTGAGCCCCCTGAGCCCCTACCTGGATCCGCCACTGGTCAGGACTCTCTGCAATACGGCATCAAAACCCAGAGTAAATTCCGAATTTTAGATCGAAAGGATTAGATATTAACACGTAACGGACCGCTTGACAACACCGTGGGCAAGGCGATTACTGCTAAACGACGTATTGTATTGAAAACTGTTTAATTTTTTAGAATAATTTGTTTGAATACTTCAATAAATCGCATCACGAAATTCAAATTTTCAATCGTCGATACAGTAGAACTTGTGTTTTTATAAAAAGTGAATGTTTAGCGAGAAATAACTCATGAATGCGAAACAAATTTGAATATGCCATTAAGACTATTACGACACTTATAACGCATTTGAGAGTATAATTAAAATTGTAAACAAATTTAACACTTATTGTGCCTGTTCTATAATTTGTTCACATTGCACAGCTTAGAAATACAATAAAACAGGAAAACAGGGTACGATATGGACACATTACGTTGGGCGGATAACGAAAATGTGTTAATTCAGTATTGTAGAGAGGTTTGTGCGATTTACAAATATACCACCTTTTTATAATGTGATCTCACTCTGATAAGTAATAGCCAGTCAAAGATGACCTATTTCGATACTCCCTACAAAAATGCAATCTTCAACAGCTCAAAACATCCGCCCATAGCTGGAATATGTGTATCTGTATTTTGTCTCTACTTTATCCTTTTCACTGAGTAATGAAGTTGAAAGTTTTGGCATTTAAAATGAAGTTGATTGTTTCTTTCTCATTTTCCGGATAACACAAGAACGGATATTGCGTAATACAATATTCGTGACGAGCCATTTTAGAAAGTACATCACACCAAGGTGTGATACTGAAAAGATATTTGTATTCTCATCAAGTCGGCAAACAAATTAATTTCTCCAACGATCTAAATTGCAATATTATTTAATCAAAGTTAAAAGTAAAAATCAGTATGTATTTTTGGAAGAATAAATTAATTAAACAGTTGAACTAGCCCGATAAAGTCGAAAATCTATATTGCAAATCCTGGAAATAGGGACTAACGACAAACATATCTAAAATAGTGAGGAAAACAAATACGGCTCATTCGAAACGTACGGAAACGAGACACGTAAGGGTTGTTACAAAATATTCGGTATTATGATCTAGAAAAATAGTGTTTTTTCCCTATCTTCCGGGCCTTGTACATAACCTTGTACACAAAATTAAGTCTCCATATAAAACCCAATTGCAAGTGCGAAAAACAAATGATTGAAATTGAAATTCCTGACTTCTGAGAGCACGATTAGATAGATTTCAAGGTCCTACTTATATTCATAAAGTTTAGGTTACGAGTTACGATAGCATATTCAACCACATCCCTCCCCCAACTCACCCCAATGCACTTCGACACCAGCACCACCACATATTCCCAGCCGGCGGCGTAATCTTGTACAAGAACTTGCCGAAAATAACACCACAATCGACACCACCATCAGCACTCCCGGCACACCGAACGCCAGCGAATAACAGTCATCCTCATCGAAGCACTTCACTCCCTCCCTCAACAACGGCGTCACCGACGTCGAGATCAGCGACCCCCGAATTGATCGAGAAGTAAAACAGCGAGAAATACGTCGCCATCTGCTTCGCCTGCGCCGGCATCTCAAACTGATCGCCACCAAACGCCGCAACGCACGGCTTAATCCCGCCCGATCCCAGCGCAATCAGACACAGCCCCAGAATCGTCATCGTCTGTCCGGGCAGATTCCACGTCGGAATCGCGCCAAACGCAATGATCGCCGATCCGGCCGCATAGACAATCGACAGGTACAGAATCGTCTGGAACTTGCCCAGCCAACTGTCGGACAGGAATGGCGCCGAAAGTGCACATGAAGTACACCAGCATGGTGAACACGTGGTAGATGAGGGTGGCGGTGTCATCGTCGTAGGCCAGCTTGCGCGTCCAGATACAAGACGAGATTGGTGCGCATGCCATAGTAGCAGAAGCGCTCGCAGAACTCGTTGCTGATGATGAAGCCAATGGATTTGGGGTAGGGCAGTTTGCGGGGTTCGCCCTCGATGTCGGTGGGCGGGTGGCGACTTGGTGGCCCAGTGCTACAATGTGTCGCGTCGTTATGTGTGTGTGTGTTCGGGGGAGGGGCGAGACCAATCGAGTGCGGGCAATTAATGTCTGGTATGTGAGCGCGAGCATGTGTGTGCTTTGAGATAACGATCACGCGCGTGTTCGGCGGGCGGCTTCGCTGTCATCGGTCATCACGCAGACAGAGGAGCATGTGGGGCGCGCGTGTTCGCAATCGACGGGTTATTGAGAATCGTGCGCAGTTAGGATGAAGTGAACTATTTTTTTTCGCTGTGATTGTGTGGCTTCGCGGTTGATAGAATCAGTTCTATTTTATGGGCGACGATACACTCGCCAGATGAGATGAACTTGTCGTGTGCACTATAGGTGGATATGAACGAACGTTGATAAAATAAATTGTTCGAATAAAAGAATCACACATTTGAAGATCAGTATATGATCTTCGTGTCATTCTATGGTCAATAATGCACTGACATTTGGGCCTTTTTGAATATTTATTGTTCAAGGTATGTGTGTTTCTGTAAGCATTTGTTAAGTAAATTTCTCGCTTATATACACTTCCGGACATAAAATAGGAACACGTGATATTTTTCAACAGTTTGGCTTCCAGGACCACGATAGAGCCTGATAACCAAGGCCCGGAACTTAGGGCCCTGAAATAGTGGCTAAAAACAGTGAAAAGGGTCTAAAAAAAAACGGTATAAAAACCATTGATTTCTCGATGATATTTCGTAAAAATGGGTTTGATTTGTATATTTTCAGAGAAATTAGCAAAAATACGTAGAATTTTTTTCTTTAAATAACTTATTAGTTTTTTTTAACAAAAAATTCAACATTCATCAGTATGCAATTCGATGAAAACTTGCAGACCTTTTTAAAGGGCCTTAAAAGGCAAAAAAGGGTCTAAAATAGGGCAAATAAGGGAAAAAGGCGAAAAAGGGTCTAAAAAAAGGGATTATAGATGAAAAAAGGGCCCTAACGTCAAAAAAAGGGCAATAAGGGGAAAAAGGGGATAAAAAGTATAGTTCATTTTAATCGTACGGAAACGTGACACATAATCGTGGTTACAAATGTTCTGTAGGATGAACTTCCGGGCCCTGCTGATAACACATTTGTCCAAATGCAGAAATTTACCTTGAATCCTGCGTAAGATCATTGAACAAGGTCATCAAGAAAATTATGGACCTCTGCCTCTCAATTGATCTTAGAACAGAGAAATAGGAACAGCATGTCGTATAACTGGGGAAAAGCTTCAAGTTGCGTTTTTACAATATTTATTCGGATGCCCCTCAATTTATACCGGCAAACATTGAACCAACTTCATAGAGATGAGGGCTGAATAGCTGTTCCAAATTTCTCTAACTGTTTGGCCCTAAAATTCACACAGAACATGCGACTAGAGATTCTTGATCGGGTTGAGATCGGACTTTTAAGCTGGCCCTTGAATAACGCCAAGAGTTGTATCTTGAAGGTAGATTTTATGTTTGTACAGTGTGCTTTTTTGGTGCGTTGACGTGATGATGCTTCTTTCAGTCATGCATCATCCATTTTTCTATTTTTGACAGTAGCCTTCTAAAAGATTGTAGTACACGTATAATAAGTGTTCATCAAAATGTTCGTTCTTCCTTAGTAGGCTACTTACTTATCGGACTGCCTCATGATTTGCTGTTCCTGTTTGATGAACGTAAATCAATGTCTCATCCACAAAAGACGAATTATTCCACACACTTATCGCGGCGATATATTTATAAAATGTTGCGTTTTTGGGTACACTGACACAAAACTAGTCTTAATCTAAATCAGAATTATCAATAAGCTTTATAACTATTCTCTCCTTTGTTCATTATCCGTTAGCTTCCCTAGGTAGGAAAATTGTTCTCATTGCGCATTTTCATTCGATTTTTATTATTATAATTATTTCCAATCATTGGTTTTCAATTAACACATTTTCCATTCCAATCTCACTGCGGGGCTATGCCGCGCTGTCGTCACACACAAATAGTCAAACGAATTGGCGCACGTGTTTGCGATCGCAGAGATATTTGTTGTGCGCGCAGTTGGAATGCATGTTGAACTAAATTTTTATTTAACTATGAGTGTGTGTGTTATGGCCTCGTGGCTCGTGGCTTCGCGGTTGATTGCAAATCAGTCGTATTTTATTTGCGACAATAAATTCCCCCAGATTTGATGAACTCTTAACGCGCGCGCCGTGTGTGTGTGTGTGTGTGTGTGTGTTGGTTTTCTATATTTTGTGTGTTGAGATAATCTCGCCGTGTTGATCATGTGCGCTATATTGACGAGCCGCACATGACCGACAATTGTGTATCGATAAGAAAAACCAGGAAGTTAAGAGTCAGAAACAACGGCACAAAGAAAGTGGATAGAAAAAAAAGTACCAGGGCTATTTTCGAATATCGATTGGGGTTTTGGCAGATACTAGATACTAGGCAGATAACACTTCGTAACTTCGACAAGTGAAATAACATTTAGGGATTTTTCGTATTTTCAACAAACAAGTTGATCGCGTGATTTTATTTTCATATTTCTTGCACTTTTTGAACTTTTTTCTCACTTTTGTTGCATGGTAACTCTGGAACTGTGAACATGAGATCAACACAATGTTCAACATGAATTGTAGAATTTTCATATCGGTCTACGAAATTTCGGATATGAGATATAGACCATTTTCGATTAGGAAATAAAAGCACATTAGAAAATTGTATACAGAAGGATGATTTTTTGTTCGTGGTCCAGTGTAATGATAGAATAACACACACAACTGACAACATTTAATGTTAACGATTGTTTCAATAAATAGCTGGCAAATTACGGGTACATTTAGATTTAAAGTGATTCCAAGTTTTACTCTACTACTATACTCTAGCATCAATGAACTCAAATATGACTCATACTCTGCAGTGGCTCTCTCAGAGGGGCAGGAAAGCCTCTTTATTTCATTCAAAAGTCCGTACAAAGTCGACATATCTCTTCAATGATGCTGAGGACAACATTAAATTTATTTATTGTGACGGTCCAAATTCCAAAATAATCTTGAATTCATGTGTCGACTTTTGGAAATATCCCTCGTTTGGGAATAATCGTACCAAAATCATGTAGTTTCCCTACAATCAGGGCCTTGACGATAAGGATTCTGCTGCATATCAAAATATCAACTATATATCCGCGATACAATGTGTCTAGTGCGCACGCTAGTGTGTAGTGTGCACGCCTAGATGTCAAGAGCACAATTGTAATCTCGGCTGTTATTTTTTTCGCGTGCGCGCGCCCGCAACGCGCTAAGGTACTCGCGCGGTCCGCGGTATTGATGTGGATGTGTATGTGTACTCCTACTATATTGTATTGTACGAGCGAGACAATAAATAATCTTCGGCGGCTATCATAATATTGACATATTAGACCTGTATACATAATAGATTGAGGCCGTAGTCCGCGGCGCGGAGCGATGATAAATTGATTGTATGTGTGTTCGTGTGTGTGCGTGTGCGCAATTATATTTTCCCGCCAATCTTATCAATTGGGCTGTGCGCGCGCTTACGCTGAAGAGGTGCTCTGCTGAGGTGTCCGATGATGATGGCCAAAGTGACCGTTTTTTTTCGCTCAAGTATGCACCTCCAGATATTGTATCGCATGATGGCCAAGTCACCGCTTATTCCGGCAAGAAAAATATTAACAATTCGATTGGAATTTTTATTACACATTAATTGTGCACGCGCGCGATGATCATCGTGCAATTTGTTCAGCTGCCGACCAACAATATGTGACTCGAGTGTCGAGTGTCATGCGTATAATTCACGTACTAATTGTACGCAACAGGCCACGAAGATCGCACACAGTAAATAAACATCATCCACTCTACCTTGACACACAAGCATCGACAATTCGCACGTACACAAACGCACTTGTGGGATGTTAATTTTGGGCACACATTGAATGAGCACACACACAATTCGCGAGCACACCTGTTCGATATAATAACATGCTGTCGGATGTAGTGACGCACTCGTACGTCATAGGGGTTTTTAAGTCTCCGAATAGTTGCACGTCTCTCTGTTGTTTACTATTGCCACTTACCCACCACCACCACCATTGTTTGGCTGCTCATCGATTGCGGTCATGATCACTCCCGTCGCGAAAATGCATCCTCGATCGATCGATCACTCTCTCTCTCACTGACTGAATACTAAATGCACAACACTCTGCGCGCACTCGGCGGGTGTGTTGGTGGTGGAGCCCAATTGCGCGAGCAAACGACTTTCTCGTCGGAGTGTTGACGAATGGCGTTGGTGTTGTAAGTGTGTCCGCTGTCGCACACTGGCGACGAGAAACTGATCGCGCGCGCACAGCCAGCGCCAGTCTTAATGTCAGCAGCCAGCCAGCCAGCCAGCCGACAGCGCTCAGCGAGTTGCACACGTCGCGTCGCGCGCGCGCGCGAGCGCGTGTCGAACACACCATATACTCACAGTCACATATCACCCCACCACAATGACGCCGCCGCCGCCGCCCGATTGCCGCAATCTGGAGATGTATTGGCGGTGTTTGTGTGTATTTCGTTAGGTTGTGACCAACGAATGTATTATTTTTTATTGTCGAAACCTACAAGAGCCGTACTTTTATATCAAGATCTAATGATTAGATTGAGCTCTTAAATTATTGTATTGTTTTCCCCTATCATATTCTACATTATGTACATGGAGAGGAGGGAGAGTTGCGTGTCCACTTGAGTGGATACGAACACCAAGCCGCCGAACGGGGCCCACTATAAAATAATAATATTGTGACACTACAACCCATTGGCTTCCCTTCTATACTCTCCTTGTATTTGAAGAGTATAGCAGTGCGTCATAATCGGTTTCGGGATTGAAAATGCCATGTGATTAGCACAGCGATCCAAAGTGTAACCCTAGGCAACATTTAACATCCGTTTCTTTGGATCATCGTGAGATGAAAAATCCCATACCCAAACCCGGGTCTCAAACCCGGAACCTTCCGCTTCCAGTTAGACGACGGGTCACTATGCTATGATCCCTTTGCTATGGCAGAGCTTTTGCTGTGACCTATATTGAGTTTCACATTTGTGAATTAGACGAAATATTCATGCAGGTTACGAATCCCAAGTTGAAATGTTATGTTTAACACCCTCTATTTTGATCCTACTGCTCCTACTGTGAGACTTCCTTCATCCAAAGCCATAATCTGGTGTTGCTTCCCGTATGTGGTTACTAGGCAACTATAATTGAGCTGACCCATAGTTTTAACCGTTTTAAACGAAGGACTTGTAAAAAAAGGTCTTAGCATAAAATTCCATAAAACATAGTTCAAAATGTCTCGCGGTGAAACATACATTCGCAGCTTGGAATCAACGAAGTTGGGGCGTATTTTATGCTAGCCTTTCTGTGCCGATCTTGAATATACAGGATCATATGAAACGCACAAATCAGTTCAAACGTACAAGGAGATTCCAATGCACGTGTCGGTACGGATCACAGTGAGCGTCTAGCTGGTGATTCTATGGGCAAAATAAAGATACCCGTCTAAAAGGACTCTTGCCAATGCGCACTGTGGCCGAAGATATGAGCAGTTGTAGATTGAGTTTATGTATAGGAGTTTGAAAATACGTCATCTTCTACTAGCTACAACTTGCATCTACAGTCCTGCATCAACAGATTTTCAA
>CAXHKQ010000027.1:0-33965 GCA_964017145.1 Agrocybe praecox
GATGCTTTGCCGATCGTCCCGAGGTCTTGTCAAGTCCAATGTCTCCGGAGGACAATGGCCTGTACCAGACCGCACTTAAGAAGAGACGTAAGGTGAGTATAGCATTTTCTCATAGATAAAACAAATTTTTCTTACATTTCTCCAGCAATTGTCGAATTGGTTCCAATATCGCGCTAGACATAATGATTCTGCACGTCGCGCGGGAAGCATTTCCCAGTTGATGAAGTGGTTCAACGAGCAGGGGAGAGATAGAAAAAGAGCGACACAGGAAAAGGTAATTTACAGGGAATGGCATGAGGAGGAGGTTGATGAGGTCTTCCGTCAACGAGAGGGCAATAGCCTAGCAACACCTATCCAAAAATGTAACTTCAAGCTGTCAATCGCGAAAGAACTGTACGATAATGCACCTGAAGATGTCAAAGAAGCCATTCGTGCGGAAGTTGTAAGGCGGAAGGCAGAAGAGGCAGAGAAGATCAAGGAAATATTAGAACATGGTCGAAGCCCAGAGGAATATCAACAGTGAGTGGTAGTCGAGTTCATCAGACAATCGCGTCGCTGATATTGATACCGATCGATCAACGAGATAGCCAACATTCTCAATATGTTTATCGAGAATTTATCAGACGCAACTGGGTGGACATTTACTGTCCTCGCAGGTGGTCCAATGCCGATGCATAATGGAGTTCCATATGTTGAACAGTAAATACAAATTCATTACTAGTGAAATATAATATGCTTACTTTATATGAATAGCTTTCATATCGGTCCGAGGACTGTCGAAGGAGACGCAGACTTCAGCAAAAGCCACCCGCAATTCTCAGAAGAGGTTCTGGACCATTATATTACCTATGTGAAACAATGTTTTCGTGAGTCGGCCCATTTTTATTCCAGCGACAGTGTATGACTTGAACTTACTGTCGGCAACTTCATAGCACCGCACATATATTCAGAAAGGGCGATGAAACAAAGCAGTGGCGGGGCAGCAGCGACTAACGACAGGAGGGAGAAGACCAAAGGTGCCAAGGGTGCCAAAGAAAGCGTGGGTGACGCGAGTGACAATACGAACGCCGAGAATGCCGGACAGCCACTTTCGTCTCATACCACATTACAACCTACGCAGTCAGGCTCAACTCCTCACCAAAGCGTGGGTGACGCGAGCGACAATACGAACGCCGAGAATCCCGGACAGCCACTTTCGTCTCGTACCACATTACAACCTACGCAGTCAGGCTCAACTCCTCACCACACCTTGGCGCAGAATGCCCCAACCCACATTATTCCCTCATACCCGAGCTATGGCAACCAACAACAGCCGGGCGTAGGCACCAACAACGCGAACCCTTACGCTGGTGGCTTCTGTTACAACTTCAATTTTGATAACTTGGATCTCGACGTCGACATTTCGGATGTAAACTTCAGTGGGAATGGCAATGGTCTAGGGCTTAATAATGCCTTGTTTCGGCCGCGTAGCGTCTCGAATACTCAGAGTGGCACGATGAATTATCTGGCTGGCTACGTCGGCGATGAAAACACCCAGAGCAACAACTTCACGGCATCACAGGACACCTGGACGAACACTTGGGAGCATGGTGCGCACGACAGCAGCTACGGTTATACGCAACCGACTCATATGTCGGGTCAAACCAGTATGACTCCCACTCAGCCCGCCGATTTACACCAAATGTTGCCCTTCAGTCAGGATACCATGGGTCGTAAACCCCTTTCCAACATGGCCAACTACACCATCCCATACACAAACACTAGTAATAGCTACAACTCTGGCAATATTAGCCAGAGTCCTTTCTCTCACACTCCAACTCAGAATTGGATGCCGGCGACCGGCACTCAGACATTCATATTTGCGCAGCCAAATTACACTCAGCTTACACCCGCTGCCACCTTGGACGACCAATTGACCAACGGCTCCATAAGCCCTGCCGTCTCCTCGACTCCAGCAACCCAGAATTCGACTCCACCGACCACCGGTGAAGTGCTTCGTTCGGGTGAGGCCTAGACACACACACAACCACACAAAAACCCAAAACAACCAAACACACAACCCGTAGGCTAGTAGTTGGCAAGAGGTTCTGCCTGATAGCGACAGGTCGGACCTGTTGACAAACTGTACACCTAATCAAATGACTAGGGAAAGATGTCGAAGGAGGGACAGTAATTTTATGATATCGGTAGTTTTCGTAGAAGAGTGAAGGCAAGTAGAATGGGGTGTACACTTCAAAAGGGTGGACTTCTCAATAAAATAGATTTCTATTCTCAAGTGGCAAGACTCCTTCAAAACGGTATGCACTTGTAACAAGGCTGACCGGTAACACAAAACTCGGAGACCACTACGGTCGGTCTGAACACAAAGCAATTACGGACTGAGAGGTCACCAAAACCTAACAGCTACTCGAGGCCACCAAAACCAACGAGCACACTAACTTGACTGAACTCAGGTCCTTGTCGAGTCGTCGTACAAAAGATGCCACCAAAACACCTAGCGTACGCCCGAAGTATCAAGGCCTATTAACAATTGCTGATGTCCGGAGACGGAAGGGTTACCCCAGTAGCGTACTCAAATGTTCTGTCTTTTTCGAAACTTGTCCGCTTAGTTCACACCGAGTAGGTAGCGTTAACGAACGATTGTTCTATTCAAAACCAACACCCAATTTCTATCTAGAAGTCTTAAGGACTGGTCCGACTCTTCGCTGTTTAATAGTACGAGACTGGTTCACAACGTTAAATGGGTGCCAAAAGCTTGTTCTTGTAAATTACTGTACATGCCTTTTATACTACGAAATATTTATAGATACATGTGAAAAGCACTGCCCGGTTACCTCTGATACCGACGTGTCCGCCTTATCGATGTGATACGCAAGTATTGCGACATCGATCGTGAGTGAGGTGTTGCACCCCTTTTTATCGATCATGTCCGATCTCTCGGCTACACCGTTTTATTCCGACCGATCGGTCGCACTGGTGGCCACTGTAACTTCTCGCCAGCCGTCCCCTTGCTTTTCTAGGGTGTTTGGCTACTATACTTTTCTTATTCGACGTGTTTGACCCGTTTACATTGAGTACGTCTCTTGTTCAACGGCGTGTGACCATGGCGTAGGCGCCCATCAACTTCGCCGGCGCTTTCTATATTTGGACCGTCTCGGCTTGTCTAACCGATTAATGGGTCGAGATCGTTCTGATGTCACTTTGGCCAATGGGCCTGCTTTGTACGAAGTGGTCCAGCCTTTCTTGTATCGGGCCCGACCTTTTCCAGAACTCTCGTTCTCGCTAATTCCGTTGGTGTGCTAATTATAACACCGGTCAACTATAACCGCGCAACGAGCTCGCTTTATGCTTCTGCATGGGGTTAGGCGATTAGGGCGCTGTATCGGCAGCCTTTCTAATGTGGTCTCCCATTCGACTCCCGCATGTGGCAGACCCTTTTCAATTGGTAGACGGACTAGTCTTTTATTCGTATACATTTTGTTTCTGTAATTAGAATAATTACTCTTGCCGAACGTGTAGGGTTTCTTGCTCGTTTGTACAGGCATCTTGCTCTCGGTAGTGGTCTGTCTCATTGACGTTTCCGACCTTTTTCAATATATGCTACCGGGCAATAGCAAAGCTCTTTTGGTTGACTAACCGTGTTAGGATGCGTAAAAATCGCATTTTTAGAGCCAGCCGTTCGGCAGTCTCATCACCGGCATGGTTAATATGAGCCAAACGTCTGAATTGTAAGATGGGGCCTAGCAGCAGTACGGGTATCACTGGTAGTAACGCCTTTTCGAAAATATTTTCGTCCTGAATTCCATATGATCTAATAACATTTTTACTACGTATTTCCTTCCCATTTTATCCCTCTTTATCCGTTTCTAATTGTGGACCCCTCAGAATCAACAATGCCGGCCAATTTCAGCGCTAAATTGATAACGGCTATGGTTTTCAGCGGTAATGTATACTCCTTTTGGCAATATGTATGCACTTTGACTACTTCCTTGGAGCGTCTTCGTCAACTTTCTTCCAACGCCGGATCGGAGTTGACGGAGTGCGAATTATCAGCCACCCAAAAAAACCCTCAACTCCGCCTGTTCCCGCTCTAACCCTTCAACTTCCTATCCATGACCTCTGAACCCTTGCAATCCGGCGCCGTTGGGGCTGTCAACACTTCACTGATTGGGTGTGTACGTGACTTGGCTCTCACCCTTGCCAATGTCCAGACCGGTATGTCTATCTGCCCCGTTCTCTTGTCCTCATGCGTTCTGATTGAGTCCTGTTCCAGTGATCAGCCGTCTTGGGTCGTTTTTGGATGAAGAAGCAGGCCAGAGAGTCGCTCCGAGTCCAGGTATGTTCCTCAAATTTTTGTAAAAAGTATGTTGTTCACTTTTCCTCGGCTGACTCAGAACCTCAGTCCACCAAACCATCGGTGCGCGATGATGTATCTGAGTCGGATGTGGGTTCCTTTGTCCTCGCTGGCACGGAATCCAATCCAACGGCACTTGCAGCCGCAGACTACCCCACTCGTGTGCCAAATTCCGAGAGGTATTACTGTGTCGTCGTCGGTCGCGATCCTGGTATCTTTCTTGGGTCGTGAGTCACTGCCAAAAACACTTCTCATATTATTACTCACGTCGTCTGCAGGATGGAAGTCACTCCAAACATTCATTCCATTCCGGGAGGCCACGCTTCACGCTGGAAAACATGTGAAGAGGCCTCTGAAGCCTTTTTCGAGGCCCTCGACGCTGGCTTGGTGGAGCGAGTGCAACACGCTATCGTTAGGACTGTCTTAGACCGTACTTCTGTCTTTCATATGCCAGCCTAGTTACTTCAAATATTCTTGTATCTAAAATTACCTTTTGAATGAGTGGTTCTAAATTTTTAATGAGTGGTTGTGAACGAATCCCGAATTTATGTATTAAACATGATTTATGTGTTTAACGTAGAAGTAATTAAATATACGAGCTATATCTGCCTGCTTTCCTGACACCCAAATAAGCCGGTCCATCGTGACACGCCAATCAGGCGATGTAGGCGCAAGGATCTTTAAAACCTTATCTAATCCCTCCAGCACTGAATGTGATGATGAATATTTCTTGTCAAAAAATGCCTCGAGTTTTGAACCTTGAAAGCGAATACGTGATTTCCACCCGCTTCCCATATCCCAATGAGTATCGAACACGTCGAGGCGTTTGTCAATATCGACTCGCCACTCGTTAAATAGATCTTCTACTTCACATCGAAGGTCGATGTTCTTGGTACTGTTTTCATCCTCAACGGGTGAAGCAGACACATGGCCTCTTTCATTTGCGATTGGCATGATATTAGCTTGAACAGCGAAATCCCTTGTCTTTATTATCTGCTCTTCTTTCCTGTTGAACTTTTAGATTTATATAACCTAAATGTTTTGATGACAATCTGCGAGCTTACTCTTTTTTGCGATGTTCTCGCTTCCATTTTGCGCTGGCTGCGTTGACTTTCTCTCTGTTTCTGTCAGAGTGGAAATTTTAGCTTGTTTAGTAGTACTAATGGTATTCCTATATGTATTCACTGACCTTTGGACGTAACGCTGCTGCTTTGTCAGGCCGTCATCGTATTTTTGGTATGGTTTCCGAGACGTCTGGGTTGAAATTACCATTTCAGACATCCAATAATGAGATTGGCCTAAGACAAAAAGCAAAGAATATCGTTGTTTAGTTAGATCGGAAAATGCCGATGGTGTCCAGACAGTTAGACGCCCTCATTTAAATCCTGGTCTGCACATCGCACAACTAGCATAAGATTCAAGGAAAATATGTTTTAAAGTATGTATATACTTCTACATTTACCTGTATTTTTTTCTCTGGGGGGATAGGTGTGCGTTTGAAAATACAAGGTTGTATCATTTGAAACGGCCATAGTTATGTGCTTTTCGACAGCAGTTGATTGTGCTGCATATATGAGATTTTGTAACTCATGGTTTCCTTCCAAATAAATTCACATAGCTGACTCTAAATTATCTACTGGGATTATTCCAGCTTTTTATAGTGACCAAAATCATCAAATGCATGAAAAATTTGCAGAACAAGCTCCAGTTGCGACCAGTTACGACGCATCATGTGACACGTCCGTAGGCTTTTATTTATTTATTTGGTGTCTCCCAAGACAAAAATTTAAAAAGTAACGTGAGATATACATAGTACAGCATCAGAAGAGTACTCTGTACAAAATATGGTTATGGATCTGAAGATTTGAGCCCACTAAATGGTACGCAAGGTTGTACGTTGTGACTTGGTTGCGACTTGGTCACCCACTAATCTAATCTGAGACCTAATCTTATCTTATCAGTGAAACGTCATCAAAGTTCATTGGGGTGTGTCCGAACTTGGGACGTTCGTTAACGATGAACTTGTAAGACGTTCGCGTTAACGCTAACGTCTGTTAACGACAGCTTACAAGATGTCTATCGGGTCTCCTCGGATTGAAGGTTCTGGCACCCCGACAGTGCTTAAAACTGGCCCGTTGTGCCTTCCTTTTCTTCCCCCCCCTTCCATGTCAGTGGACACTCGACACCGCAAGCGAATCTCGCGGTTCTGGCGTGTGTTTGAAGACGAGACGCAGGGATCACTTCGTGAATTCCAGCTCAATGTCCTTCGTAAGTACCTGCTTTTTTGGTGTTTGAGTTATTCACATAAAACTTGGTTGCTCCAGGTGTTCCCGAAGAGTTGGTTGACACACCATTCTTCTCCAAAGCGAATTCCGATAACTGGGCTTTTGGATTTGAACGTTACGAAGATCACCGCAGGAGCCTTGATACGACTGGCATAGTCTCAACATCATGGTACTTTATTGCTTCGTCTGCCGAATTTCATTAACGTCTTGATTTCTTCTCTAGTGTTCATAGCCAATCCGCGCCTGTACCGAATTTGAATACCCAGCCACTTGTTCGTGCTGGACCGGTCACACGCTCTGCCTCAATATCTGCCACCTTGTCCACAACGTCGGCTTCTCCGCATGCACAAAGACGTAGGAAAAACAAAAAAAAGGCTTATGTTCCTAGGCCTTCTCAGTGTATATCCTCACCGATTCGCGAGGGGCCTGTTACGCGCTTGCTTTGCAAGGCAGCACCTGCGCTGAAAACTCCTCCAGTTGTCGCTCGAGCTGGGGCCGTTACGCGGCAGTTGGTGCGGACTTCTTTGACGGCACCAATTCGTGGAGGATTAGGACCAGCCACCCGCTCCTCTCGAGGTGCAATGCCTATGGCTCAGGTTCTGAGAATATATTTTGGTGGACCCGTGTCCACACACGGTAACGAGGTATGTACATGTATATCATCTACTCAATCTTTCACTTTCGCTCATTGAATTCTTTCCAAGATCACCTCTTTGTCAACTCCTTCTCCATCAACCTCACATCAGCCCATATACACACCACCTACTGCGTCGAGCTCGCGTTCAACCTTGGATTTTCTTCCCTCAACGTCAGGATCCACGCCACCGACTGCGTCGAGCTCGTGTTTGACTTTGGATTTTCTTCCGTCAACGTCGGGCAGCACGCATGACAACTCGGTAATCTCATAACCTCCCCTCTCGTTCTGATTTCTGACCATCTTCATTTTGCAGGCCATTTCTCGCCAAGATTTTCCATCCACGTTAGTCGGTCTTTTCCCAGTCAAGAGGGCCAAAGCAGAAATTCCAAATCCAAGCCCTTCAAAGAAAAGAAAATAGGCATATATTAATGTAGTTTAGTTATCGTATACCTACGTAGTTACAAGTTACAATAACATAAATTTGGCCTTTTTTACTTATAAGCTCAACTCGTAACGTTTGTCTGATGAATAATGAATGACCAATTCCCAACGTTCTTAACGTTCAGCTTGTAAGCTGAACGTACGAAAATTTGAATAGATTAAAACTTTACACTTAGAACTTGGAGCCTACTACTGTAACCGCTCCCATGTACAAGCAAAAATCTCGACAACGAAAAAAAGCGACGATACAACGAAATGCTATTTCGGTGTTTCATCGCGTCAGTGTACAACCTGCCGGCACTGGAGGAGTATTTACGACTTACTACTCGAAACGGCCGAACGGCAAGATCAGTGCACGTTCAAACATTGTTACCACGACTTTGACTCCTACCGACGGGTCTGACGTTTCTGTGCAATTCGATGAACCATTCGATGATTCCGAATGGGTTGATGAACCTGGCCCGGGGGAAGAGAATGGGGTGGTACAGGTGGAGGCGCTCCCCAAAAAAAAAAGGTGAGCCGTGAGTACTTGATATCTTAACATTCATCTTCATGCGATTGCTCACAATGAATATTGTACTAGGACGAACCTCTCAAAGACTGGATACAGGAGAGAGAACCATTTCTTTCAGAAATGCTTCGAATCGAAGGGCGAGATGAATCACACCCACAGTGCTGCGAGTGCTATCAAAACGTGGGAGCTTACCGCTGCCTTGACTGCGATAGTCTGGAACTTCTCTGTTCCACCTGCATCCGCCAAGTTCATAATCGAAATGGACTGCATCGCATTGAGGTATGTTTTTTTTTGCCATCATTATGCTGTTCTCAGTTATCTTCCCTAAGGAATGGGACTTCGATCTAGGATTTTTCAAGAAGACAACATTACAAAATCTAGGTCATACGTTCCAACTGGGACATCGAATTGGTGTACCTTGCCCTTGTCCTTCTCGACTGTACAGTGGAGCCTTCACCGTACTTGATATCAATGGGATACACCAGGTGTCGCTTCAATTTTGCGACTGCGAGTCAAAGGAGTCCTCTTTCATCCAATTGCTTCGATTCGGGTGGTTTGCAGCCACCGTTAAATTTCCTCGCACAGCAATCACACTTCGACTGCTCAAAATATTTCAAATACTATCGTTCGAATCGAAGACGACCAGCTACGAATTCATCACAACGCTTCAGCGAGTCACGGATAATACTGGTACAGTAACGATAAAGGTAGGGACATTTGCCTCACTTCCAAGCATTTATGCTAATGTTTTTGACAACAGGATCGCTACCGAACTTTGCTAAGGGTTGTACGCGAGTATTGTCACCTGAAAATGCTCAAACGAACAGGCAGAGGGCATCAAGAATCAGGCGCTGCAGGCACCAAACTAGGCGAATGTGCGGTCTTGTGTGCGGCATGTCCCCAGCCAGGCATGAACCTCCCAGATGGATGGGAGAAAGTTGAGAAGGAAAAATAGTACGTCGAGAAAGTAACGTCTTTCCTAAAATGATTGCTAATATACATTTAAGATTTTTATATACTCTTTTTGTCGGTCTGGACGCCAACTTTCGACTAAGGCGACGTATGATCTCGAGCGACGCCGTTGACCCTAGCCTATCGCGTGGCTGGTCTTATTTTGTCGAGGAGCATGAGTTCAAATATTTTCTTCAGGAATATGGGAAAACCGTGATACAAGAGGTGAGTAACGCCAGTTACTATAACATCATACGTACTAATCATGACTTTCCGGGAAACTATATAAGCCTAGTCGATGTTCGAATCACAACGCCGTCAATAGAGAGCGGGCTTCAGAAGGCTTAGCGGCTAGCGGTGCAGGTACTTGTGACTGCATTCGACACGATATCAAACGCGGATGCTCAGTAGGAGATGTTCAAGTTGGAGAACGGTACGCAACAGTTCTTACTTTTACTTGACGTTCATTCGAAAGCTGATGCTGAGAAAAAAAGATATGTCAATATGGATTACATTTTCTTCTCGAGTATCAAGGACACCGAGTTGATCGAAATCGTCGTGTCTTACGACATCGCATGTCAGTGGGGAATCAACCTGTGGGAAAGGATGAGACAATACCCACAATGGATGCATGTCGACCATGTACAAAACAAGACCTTCCGTTTCCTCGTCCCAAAGTTCCATTTGCCGGCGCACGTCAAAGGCTGCCAGACTACATATTCGTTCAATTTCAACAAGAAAGTAGGAAGAACAGACGGAGAAGGAGTTGAACGAGGCTGGGCGGCTATCAATCATCTTGCTACCGGTACGCGAGAAATGGGTCCTGGATCTCGCCGGGATACATTAGATGACCACTTTGGAGACTGGAACTGGAAAAAGACAACCAAACTTGGTAAGTAACCTTGGTACACCACATTTTGCTCATCAAGTTGAAGCATTACTTTTTTTTAGCCCAACATATTCTCAAAAAACTCGAAGAGGCAGTTCCGAAGGCATACGAACATAAAACGCTTCACGCCGATTTTACGAAAGGTCTCAATTCTCCAGACGATGTTGCATCGTGGACGAAACAACTGGATGACTGGGAGGCAGATCATAACACACCCAATCCTTATGAACCGACGTTCCAAGGTACAGATTTATTTCTATTGAATACAGTATACGAGACTTACAGGCCATCTAAATACAGCCTTATCATTGGAAGCTGTGCGACGACAGCTGGCAGAGAAAGAATCGAAAGAGATAGGATCGCCCGATGCGTGGGTTATGCACGAGGACGTTTCGGCAAGCCAGCTGATAATGATGGGCCTGGAGTTGGAGATTGAGCAGTAAGTCCAATGTTTTTCATCGAAATTTGCAAGGAGAAAATGACAAATCTTATGTTAGGCGTCGATTAGCGGATGATTACAAAGGTCTAACAGCACACGTCACCGACAACCAACAGGCGAATCTGGCACTTCGTTCGAATACGCTCAAGAGAAAAATCGACACCTGGATTGAAATCCAGCAAATATACATCCCGGCTCTTCGAGTATATCGGCGACGGAACATGGACCAAGATAAGGAAATTCAGGTGCAATCCATACCGTTGATCCTTCCGTCTGCCCTTCCTCCCCTGGTGTGCTGCGATAATCGCTTGTTTCATATCGAGTATCAATTGTGCTACGCCCAATGTACCAACTCTCTCGACGAACTACGCGATGCACTTTGCCTAAGAGCATACATCTGTATCGACCGGAAACGTTTTCAAAGAGGTCAGGGAGCTTTGACGCGGGCCCAGAATTTGATCAACCGTGTTCAATACAAGGTTACGCTCGCCTCCGAAAAGTACCGCACGGCACGGTCTGCATTAGCTCGGTTATCGAAGAAGCTTCGTCGGACGGGGTGGGAGGGCCATCTTCTTGAGCTGCGACCGGAAGACATCAAATCCCTAACGGACGAAGAGGCTGCCAACGAAAGAGACGGGCGCAAAACTGCGAAACGGCAGTCAACTAATCGCTCAGCTTCCTTCGACCCTGTGGCAGCAGTTTCTGAGAGGAACAGGACAATATCATGGATATGGAGGCAAATTGGTGGGGATATCGAGATGGACAACAGCGACAGATTACATGAAGGTGAGTGTTTTAGTCTTTCTCAATGTTTTTTGTTAAATTTTTGTTGCAGGCTTGCGCATTGAGTGGTGCAAGAGTAAGGCTCATGCAGACCGATGGAAAGAAGAAGTCGAGTTACTTCAAGAAGAGCGACACCGCATCCTTGTTTTTTTCGAATATCGGGCAGGGCAATGGGATGGCCGAGTCGGCGAGGACGGAGATCAATGGATGCTACCAGGAGTGAGGTATGATCCTATGGCAATCGCGGGGAGAAATGCCTACGCCAGAGAACAGGCCCATCAATTCAGGACTATGCATGCCCATTTCAAGAAGGTTTGGGAAAATGTTGATCGGTATGTGGCAGCCAACGGTCAAAACAAGGTCTCCATTATGCCATCTCGAAAGGAATTAGTGTCTGTAGTGGAAGATGACATCAATGTACCAATCCCAAATCGTGTGTAGTTATGTTGGTAATATAACCTGTAGGATGATGTATGATAAATGAAGTAAGCGAGGCTGAGGCGCGCCGACGTAAAGAGGGCGGGTGGATGGTCTTATGCATGCTCAAATGTCGGTCAGACGTCGGTACTGCTGGAAGGGGGTATTACAATCCCTGAGAAAGGAGGACCGGCGAGAGCAAACTGAGGGCAGACATATTTAGAACACGATAGTAGACGCTGAGCTTATAAGACATGGTCGTTTACGAGCACTGAGCTTGCAAGGTCCTTCCATCCTTCCAAACGTATATCTTATAATCCTAGTACAACATGTGGTCATATTGTGCACTATGTACTATATAGTCCACTAAAGGTCCCCTCCCATTTCGACGCGTTCGAGATAGGTTTTCATCGCCTGACGGAGTAATGCTGTACGTTGCGGGAAAAGGGTTGTTTTCTGTTCTGTAAAAAATGAGGGCTTTTTGCAATGATGAACAAGCTCTGTAGAGTGTGCCGCCCGAGGAAGGAAGAAGGTTATGAGTCCTACATAGTAAAACCAGCGTATTGTGGGGGAATAATGATCACTTTCGTGTCTGGAATTGAATCTCCACAAATCATTTTTGACTATGTGTTGAGTATATATTTGGTCCTCATCCATGATATTTTTTGGATCAACAGTGTCTGCTGCGTATGGTTGTCCTTCCGCCGAAAAATTATTTTCAGGTATATACATACATTGTACATACATACATCTTCGCTTTTTTGATATCTTGTAGATAGATGTTGGATTATCCAACATGTAGTTCGATTTTTCCAATATACATGTCCGATTATCCAATATATATGTCAGAATATCCAACATACATGTTCAATTATCTAACATATAGTTTGGATATTTCAACATACATCTCGGATTATCCAACATGTATGTCCGATTATCCAATACATGTATCGGATTGTTCAACATATATCTCGGATTATCCGACATGTAGGTCAGATTGTCCAACATACATGTTCAATTATCCAACATATACATTGGAGTTGCTTGCAAGTTGCTCGTATTATCTAATGTAGATGCCGGATATGCCGGACACTCTTGATGGCCTTTTTGATCCTTGCTGATGGCCAGCACGGCGGTTCGCTAATCAATTCGGAATAAGAAATCTCTTGGAGGCATCTACAATGCTACATGCCGATCTACACATTTTTTAACCGTTTGCATGCAGCCGATTTCCGGTTTGATTGGCGCCCAGCCGAAGTAGCCGGTTAGCGAGATCAATCTACGCATCAGAGGCTGTCGGCACCATCGGCATCCATAACAATCTATGTTGGATTCTCCAACGTGCATATACATACATGTTGGGCAATACAGACACATGTATTGGACAATCCACTCTATATGTTGAATAATCCGATACATGTATTGGATAATCCGGCATGTATGTTGGATAATCGGACATACATGTTGGATAATCCGAGATGTATGTTGAAATATCCAAACTATATGTTAAATAATTGAACATGTATGTTGGATATTCTGACATATATATTGGATAATCGGACATGTATATTGGAAAACTCAAACTACATGTTGGATAATCCAACATCTATCTACAAGATATCAAAAAAGCGAAGATGTATGTATGTAAAATGTATGTATATACCTGAAAATAATTTTTCGGCGGAAGGACAACCATAGCTGCAAGCTGTAGGTGTCTGATGAAGTATAACACTGAGGTGACATATGCTCCAGCTTCCACAGCGTACCTGCCTGATCGTTCTGGGCTCCGTAGGAATGAAACAATGGATTCCTTATATTTTCCTCCACCTAAACCGTTATGGTCGTAATGTATTAGACGCAATCCGAGAATATCTTGTCGTTCAACAGCACATATCATTTGCATCATAGCTATGGTTTGATCCATCCATGGCACCAAATTAGCATGCCCCACATGGCATACGAGGCATAGATGTGCTGTGAGGGCAGGGTCGTCATAATATCGAGGAATTATAGATTTGAAAACATCATCCAGCTGTTCGTCTTTCTGCCTCTCTATTGGTGCCCATACTTCATCTAATCCTGTCTATAGAAGCAGTAAGACGCAATGAATGGTTGAAAATAGCAGAGAATGTATTACCATGCATCTCAAGAAGGTAAAGAAATAAGAAATAAAGCGTGCCATCCAATCAAAACTGCAAAAGACTTCGCTGGTAACAGGGATCAGAGAAGCCAGTGTCAATAGCTTGGTAGAGCTTCCACACAATTGGTAGTTTTCCTGAAAAAAATCCACGGTCATGGAGGCTCTATCGCGCATAACTTGGTGAGTTAAGCCTGACTCTATATAATTTAGTTTAATACATGATCATTGATAGTAATAGGAGACTGGACTCACTGGGCGTCAAATAATGCAGAATATTTGCAATATGAAGTGTACGGTAGTTCTCAATGTTGAGAAAATAATGATTAGACCTCATCGGGTCCAGGAGAAAATCGTGAAGTGAAGCGTGTAGAATCTTTAGTATTAGTATGTCTCTCTTGTGTCTTTTTTGCGGCTCAACTGATACAAGGGCTGCAAGATCACAGAAGAGGATTTCAAGCTCTCCTTTCTCGAGGCAGATGAACTCGCATATATCAAAGCACTGGAAGTTATAAGCCCCGATCACGCCGTGGGAATAAACACTGAGTGCACATAGCACTCGGTCTATGTCCTCTGCGCAGGAGAGAATCACCGTGTACAATGCATCCAGATGAGCAAACGGCATATCGCCTTGAGCTGGTCTGAGATTCATTACAATATCGAGTCGGTGATGAGGTTGATGTCGAATGGATTGGATGAATCGAATGACAGTCACCGCATAGATGAATTGACCTGATGATTTTCGGACGATTGACTCTATGGCTTCGTGAGATGGCCATAGTGGAGGAATGTGTGGTTTGAACGGATGATCGGACTTGATTTTCTGGAAGCTGTCTTGGAGGTATAAACGAATATCTTTGTCTGGCTTGAAGGTGTCGTTGAGATAAATCCTTGCGTAGACACCGTCCATTGGTCTTGAATTGAACGCCACACTGATATCTATGAGTGCCGGATCGTACAAAAACGTAATGTAGATTTATAACCAACTTTGGTGTATTATCCACCAAGTCAGTCACATTATCCACCAACTTACATCGATTATCCACCAACTTATGTCGATTCTCCACCAACTTTTTGTATTCTCCACCAAATTTCTGTATTCTCCACCAACTTTTTATATTATCCACCAAGTGTCATCTATTATCCACCAACTCAATAATTATTATCCACCAAGTCCGGTGAATTAGATTTTCGACATGCCGTCCCTGCCGGGCTCATGCGATGGCTGTTATGATCCCTAAATCAGCCGTTCGGCACATGTTACACATACATGGCACTAATACCTGGTACGCGGCATGAACTTAAGTAAGCCATGCATACATTAAACGGGCATATTATTGAGGTGAATAATGCATCAGCTCTCAAGAAGACCTGGCGTCGGTTTTTTTTGGCGGAATACCCTTATTGGATGGTAATCTACATATTCACAAAGTTTCAAATAATACTGGTTCGTTGGAGAAGTGCTACGAGTAGATTCACCAACGAGCGGCTGATGTGCGCGATGCGCGCATACCGCGTTCCCACGGTTCATCAGCGCACAGAATAAGCGATCCGGCTGCGCATTTAGTGTCTCCATTGTATTCACATGTAATTAGTAAATACAAGCATTGCACGTGTAACATCAAATATATTCAGTACATAATTGAGGGTATGTAGTACATATGCGATCAGAAATACGAACTACAATGGTCGGCTTACCAATAATCGGCAAAGGAATGCCGCCGCATATTAAATCGAAATAATAAATGAAAAATTCAATGCCGTGTATCACTTATTGATGCGTGTCAAGTGCCGGACGGCTGATTTAGAGATCATAACGGCCATTGAATGGGCCCGGCAGGGACGGCATGACGAAAATCTAATTCACCGGACTTGGTGGATAATAATAATTGAGTTGGTGGATAATGGACGGCACTTGGTGGATAATATAAAAAGTTGGTGGAGAATACAAAAAATTGGTGGAGAATACAAAAAGTTGGTGGATAATTCTAAAATGTGGTGGATAATCGATGTAAGTTGGTGGATAATGTGACCGACTTGGTGGATAATGTCCCGAAGTTGGTTATAAATCTACATTACGTTTTTGTACGATCCGGCACTCATAGATATCATGCTCCGGGCGACTGGCAACAAGGAAAATGACGGGAAGCTCGTATGATCGAATTGCATTTCGGAGCATGGTTAATATTTGAGTTTGTGTGTTGCGATCAAGACATTCGTCTAGTCCATCGATGACTATGAGACGACACCATTCCTCCTCCAGGGTATCCAATGGCTAGTAAAATATGCGGAGGGGTTGAATTATTAAGTTGTCAAATTGATGATCTAGACTCCTCGTGAAGATAAGATGATCATTTTCGATAACTGAAATTATTGCCGCTCGTGTCTCGGCGACAGCATAAAATATCTGGTATGCCAATGTCGCAACGAAAAGTTTTCCATGATTCCTCGTTGGATCGGATCGAAAGAAAAAGAAGCTGGCAATGACGAGGCCTTCAGCGAGGCAGAGTTAAATGATGCTCTGGGCGATAGCGGACTTGCCAGCACCAGCAGCTCCGGTCAGCCACATGATATAGCGGTACCAAGTTTCCCAGTCTGTACGGTGCATCCAATCCATAATTTTGTTCAGAACAGCAACCCTCGTATTGGGATGACACTTTGGGGGGTCGAATCGAGCACCAGAGTTGTGGAATGCTGTATGAGCGACATTCTTCTTCAATATTTCAAACGCAGCTATGAATCGAAATATCAATAAATACCCGGTCTATCATCGACTGTGACTCACGCTTTCTTGTGTCCCCATTGATTTGCGTGAAAGTTCCTCCGGCAACAACGACGTTCCGCATCGAAATCATAGGTTGGTGCCCCGCGCTATGCTCGTAATACGGATCCATTGGAATAATGGGAGAGGTCCTTGGTAAGAGGAATGGGGAAGAAAGAAGCACGCTGCTTACCACACATAATTTATCTCGTTCTCTGACAGCTCCTTATCTATGTCGTATTTACATGGTACTGTTTATTTTCGTTGCACAGCCAAATTGCTGTTCCGTGCATAGGATATCGAGTGAACTAGTGGTGCCAAATAAACTGGTTGCTCTAGCAACATGGTTATTTCCTTTTGAAGAAAGTTGTAAGAATGAGCGGAGGCATAATTGACCTTCGACACACCGCAAGAGCCTCAAGATGCCTATTGATAGTGGTCATGCACTATAGCCAGACGCTGTGTCGAAGAGACTCTGGAGAAATGAGTAATGTTCTAGAAGTTTATAAATACCTGATGAGCACAGCCCTGATAAAAATAAGAGACAATTTGGGATGCATCGCTGTATGTCGGACATACATGATACAGGCAAAAAATAAGTACATGTACATAACTTGTATTCAGGGGGTGGTCATGCTACATCTTGGGAGCCGGTCCTCCAAAAGATACCAGTGACGTTGTATTTTGTCTATGTTTCTGAAATACAGCGCCGCACTAATGTGAGTTGGCATTTTCCCTCTCCATGTCGGAACCTTTCTTCCCTTCCTCTCCTTTGCGTACTCTTCCTCTCCCTCGCCAAAAAACTATTCTGACAAACCCTGTGCACCCAGGTTATCCGGCCCTACTTCGGCCTCTCGAACGTCATCTATGCGCTCTCCGAAGTAAAGAATCGCCGACCCACCGTTGGTATTGGTACTGTGGTTGTGGATGGAAGATCCCTTGTTCTGCTTGTACGTCACTTCTGTTTCGTATACTAATAACGTTTTATGTATTTTACACGCACAGGTTCAACGTTCAACGTTCAACGAGTGGTCGAATAGTCGCTGTTTGGTTTTCGGGAATGTCCATAGCCCCTAGGCGGACAGTGCGCTGAGTGTGTCCACTGCGATGAGCGCGTTGCGAAATAGCATTGTATGTCTCCTTCCCTCCACATTCAATTCGGCAATCTCGGGTTTCTTCATTCTTTTTCTTTCCAGGTCTTCTCGCAATGCCAGCATCAACATCATTTTGTACCTCCCTACTGTCATCGACAAGCCCATCCACTTTGGTATCCTGGAGAACTTGGCCCATCCTCCTCCTCACTTGCGAGTTCGCCGGCTCTGCTGTTCTTTGGTGCGGTGAACGTTATTGGAGAGGATGGTTTGACGGGGTGTGTTTAGGCAGCTTGGCGGTGGGAATGGGGGAAAGGGGTTCATTGGATTTTTTCACCATCCCTTGACATCCCTGGGTCTCTCTATGTCGTCGTCTGGATCCACGACCCACCCTCGACAATTTCATTACCTTACTCATCATTGTTATTCCTCCTTCCCCTCGTTTCTCATGCGCTCAGCGACCTTCTGGCCTCAAGCCTACACGCTCACATTGAACGTTGACACTGACATGGCCATATAAATTGTCATGACACCCTAACCATCCTGTCCGCGCACACCCATTATTCTTGCGCGTCTCTCGTCAACACTACTATTACCAGTAACATCGCCAACACGATCGTCGCTATTGGCACCAAATCACGATCAGGGGCGCCCAGGTTGTCCTGGTCTTCGTCCTCGTCCTTGTCTCCAAACGTAACCATCCTTCCTCTCGTTCTGGGCCCCCGTCTACTGTGCCTCCTCTCTCTGGCTGTACTCTCGTATCCCACGTCCTCGTCTCCCCTTCTCTGCAGACGTCATTCAATCTTCATTGATTCATCAACCGTCGATCATCTCCTCGCAACCAGTATCCCCGTCTCTCCCTCCGCCTCTACGTTCCTTTTTATCCAGCCCTCTGTACCATCCTGCATCTGATGCTCACGTCATTTTTCCCTTTCCTCTTTTCCTCTTGCCTCTCTTCTTTCCCCTTTTCCTATTTTTCTTGTCTTATTTCCATATTTCTCTCTTTCCTCTTCTTCTTTTCATTGTTTCATCGCGCATTATCCTCGCTCCTGTACTTCATATATACTTCTTTTTTGGACTTAATCATAACTATAAATCCATTATTCCGTCATTCCGCTATGCGCTTGCTTTATGTTTATTATTCTTTTTCCTTTTGTCTCTGATACTTGATGCCCGATATTTAATCCTCATTTTGTATTACGTACGACTTGTATAGAGTACGACCGCAATGATAACTAAATGTTAAATTCATTCTTGTTCTAGCTGGCTTCCAGTGCACTCGCTGGAACACTCAACCCTCAATGTCAAACATTCAAAGTATTGATATAACCTTTTTCCGCTCTGGTGCGCTGTTACAAAGCAACGACACTCTTCCTTTGATTGTCGTCTAGATTTTTTCCTTTTTCTCCTCTCCCTTCTTCTGGCGTCTGTCCCGCTTTACTGCAATTGAAGAGGATATTCAACCTCCTCACAGGTGTAACTGCCCTTTTATGTTCTTTCCTCCCTACTTTCCGCTTTTCGTCTTCTCTCTTTTGGCAAGCTGCTTCTCGGCCTTTCTGGCTTCACACATGTTATTTGCTGATGTTGTAACGTGCATGTTCAAGTATCATACGGTTCCGTTTGTCCCTCCACATGTCGTCCCTTCGTCCTTCGTATAAATGCTCTAATTCCCACCATCGGCTAGGCACAATGCCCAATGATGGATTACCAACGCACGAAAGAGCTATCCCGCTCGGTCCTTTCAACAAAATACCGAGACCTTCTTCAATCGAAATACCATCTTCTCCTCATGGTCAGTGTCCTCAAGTATGACGAGGCTCTAAGTAAGTGGCCATTGTTCGGCGTAGAAATTCCATACGCGTTGGAAAGATTGTTGTGAGTTCCTTGGTTAAAAAAAGTTGGTTCTTGACAATGCCAGAGCTGAGAATACAATTATGGAGTTCCACCGTTTACATAACATTCGCACAAATACTAGATTAGATTTGACCACATACGCCTCGCGGTGCTTACACGCTGTAGTTGATCTATGTAAAAACTTGCTATCTCACTGACTGACTATCTAAAGGGATCAGTTTGACTGGTCTTATAGGTTGCCGATCATGCAAACTCTTGCAGACCTTTGCTACTAATCGGCGTAGGACTTGGTAATTTCTCGATTGAACGTTGACGAGAACTGGCATAACCATTGAATATTCAATACTGATCCGTATCCATCCACCAGGTAAGTTTAATTTGACGCCTGGGGTGCAATAGATAAACGCCAATTTATAGGTTGTTTCCTCCACGGTATCAATGCTTCACGCTGACAGGTGAAATTACAGGACTGAGCCTGATATAAAGGTTCCTGAGGCTCCTGAGGATTTGGAGAATATCATTGTGAAACACAACTCTAGCCTTTAAGAATACAGTTACGAGCAAAGCAGTGCTGGCCATTAGTCCCCTTCCATATTTTTGCTCATGTTTGTTATTTGTTATCTGGAGTATCGCAAGTTCTGTTCAAATATTCCTGGATTCTGCGATCTGCGAGTCGGGTACGAATAGGAAAGTATGTCGCTGGGGATCCTGAGGACAATGTATGACGTCGGCAATGTTGAATGAGAGGATCATGCTTCCCGGACAAGGGTAAGAAGTGGATAAGATATCCAAGGACAAGCGGATATAGATCCACGTCATAATCTGTCCAATTTTCGGCGTCAAGGCTCCCTGATTTCCATGTCCATTGTCCATCTTTAAAATATAAAGAAGTTGGTAGATCACATTTGTTGTCTCGCGCCCGATCGTATTCGGCATTATCGTCTTCGCTACCGTCATCTGGGTCTAAGGGGTCGATGTTAGTCAGGACATTGTTTCCCCAGCGATATGCCACCAGTGATAGTCGCTTTATCCATGCCTCGTCTTCGAGAAGCTGCACGCAGTACAAAGCTGCACGCGCGTAAATATTACCGCCTAGGGCATACTGTCTTGATCTGGTTTTACTGGTCATGAAGTCCTTGAAAGTAAAGTTAACATACGCATTCTCCGGCCGTCGAAAACTTTCAAACAAGGAGAGTCCTTCATGGAAAAAGAGATAATAGAAGTTTTTTTTTTCTAATTTATCCCCAGGACAGAAGAACTTCTTCAAATGAGATTCCATGTTATCTTGAGAGAGGGTGGCACGATAAGCCAGGGATTAAGCCAGGAAGACTCCAAAAAGAGAAAACCTCGAGAAAACAATGGTAAATTCTGAAGTCATTCACATCACACGGAAACCGGAAAACAGAAAACAGAAAAGATTCCGTATACTAGAGTATACTATTAATATTGCGCTCAATGCACTCGCCAACATAAATTTAATCTATTCTCCTCCAGTTATTCTCTGCAAGTACACATATACCGCTCGACGAAGATGAGCTGCTCGGATAGGTATTAAGTCCTGTAAGTCTCCTGCGTAGAGACTGTCTCGTCGGCAGTGTTCAACTACACCTTCGTCCTTGCCGCAGAGAGGCAAAAAGGCGATCAGGTACCCTGAGAGAAGGGTACAGATTTCCAGGATGTCGGCTTCTTCTGAAGCCCGTGGTATTTTCCAAAACCACTTCCCTTTCTTGAAATAGGTTCCAGCAGAGACGCTACATCGATCGTCGTGCTCCATTAACTCTGAGACGACGGGGTGCTCTTTGATGAGATGTTCGACTGCGACTTGAGTGGCATGTTGACCATGAACTTTATCTTTGACGCTGTTGTCCGATCTGGAGTCGAAATCCGAGTCAGAATCTGAGTGATCGTCATCATCCTCTATGATTGGCAGGGCTCCACCATTATCTGCACAAAAAGATTTCTGACCTCGCCATTCTCCCAGTGCAATGTGAGTCTCCAGGGAGTTGAGACAGTAAGCCACAGCCTGTGCGTACATCTCCTCTGCAGAGACCCCTGACCTTGTCGGATCACGTATAAACTCAACCAAGTACTGTCTATATTGGGACGTCAGCGGACGATTCCAGGGTCCCCAGAGTCTCATTCCAAGTGGTTGAGGAGCACCAGCCGAAATGTCGACTATATCCTCTGGAAAGAGAACACTCCCTTCTCTTGGTAGGCGCCTTTGCACTTCGGGCATTAATTTATGTGTACCTGCGTGACAGGTGAGGGCGAGGAGGAAATAAAAGGTCGGTTTTGGGATAATGTCGTGATATCTCTGGATATCACGCAACAAGCTCTGATCGAGCTCACGCATATGATGAATGCGAAGGTCTGTCCAATCTTTATCTTCCACAGACTTGCGGAATTATCAATCAGTATAGCTGGAAGAGTTAAATTAGAACGATGCGGACTCACTAGCCTGCCCAATAAATCAATGAAAGCGGAGACAAAGGTTCGGACAAACATGATCTGGTGCGTTGATGGAAAATCATGGGAAAAAATATCGTAAAACGTGAAGCGCTTGACATAGGAGAACAATTCTCTCGTCTTTGGGCATTCCGTCGACAGTGCAGCAAAAATTACGTATAAAAAGCAGGGGAAGAAAACACTAAAGCGGTGCCTGTGATTCATTTGAGCTGTGTGTTACCATTTTCTCTTTTAGAATAGAGAAAATTACGTGTAAATATTAGAAGGGTACTCACACAAGCTTGGTATGTGCCGAAAACAGTTAATTACGTGCCTGTGTACTTCGACATCGATGTTGATATGAAACTGCTTCGACCTCAAAGGATCCCAGAAAAAGTCCTGCAAAGACGCATGCAGAATGTTAATATATTCGTTACCATAGACATCTCCAAAAGAAACGAGTGATCCAAGGTCGCAAAATAGTAGCCTTAATTCCCCTTCATATAAACCTAAAAATGATTCGATTTCACCTCGTAATAATTTGCGATCGACCTGCCAGGACCAGATGAAGATTAATCCAAACACCTGTAGAACTTTGTTGATGGTGTCACTGCCCTGTTCCACGGAGGACAGGACTTGGATATAGAGAGAATCGAGTTCAGCGAAGGGAAGCTCCGTATCTGGCGATCGCAACTCGAGAACCATTTCGAGGCGATGATCTGGTCGATGTCGAATGGACTGCACAAATTTGATGACCGTTGCGGCATAAATAAATTGCCCTGATGATTTTCGCACTAGTGCAGCGATGGTCTCTTCTCCAGGCCAGTTATCCCATCCCGGCGCATTTGCATCGATATATGGATGATCCTCCTTAATCTTCTCGAAGTTGTCACATAGATATACCCGAATATCGTCGTCCGGGAGATATTCGTTGTCCAGAACAAGACGCGTGTGGATGTCTCTCATGGATTTAGAGTTAAAAGTCGTATTTATATCATGTTCGGGCCTGCTCGCGATAAGGAATATGATGGGCAGGTGGAACTGACGTACACCGTTGGATATCATGTCGAGTATTTGCCTCTGTGTTCGCCTATCAATGCATTCATCCAATCCGTCGATGACAAACATACGATAGTAATTCTTGTTTGAGACAGAATAGCCATTTGACTGGACTAGTTCGCTGAGAGGATCCACTAGGATTCGTTGGAACTGACAAGCAATTGATCGGGTAAAGATGAGAGGGTCGGAGTCGATTGCCTTGATCAAAAGAGCCTGTACTTCCGGTAGGAAGAAGTACATCTGATATGCGAGCGTCGCAACGAGCGGTCGTCCGTGATTACGAGTCGGGTCGGATTTTCCAAAGAAGAAACTTCCGAGGATGCGTCCTTGTTTTTCGTACAGCTCTATTACGCTTCGTGCAATAGAGGATTTTCCTGCTCCAGCAGCACCAGTGAGCCACAAAAGAAAACTATCCCAAGTCTCCGGGTCGCAACTAAAGATCCAATCTTTTATCTTCTGCATCACCGCCACTCTGGTATTCTGGTGACACTTTGGGGAATCAAATTGATCACCGGAGTTGTGGAAAGCGCTAGGCGCGACTGCCTCTTTTAGTATTGTAAAAGACTTGGCTATGAATATCGACGTTCAGGTATGCACGAGTCTGAACGTCGAGATACGAATATTAACTTACATTCGTGTAATGGCCTTGGTTGATATTGCGATATGTTTTGAGTAAATGTACCCCCTGTGACGTTGATATCCGACAGAGGACTTTCTACATAAAACATTGTAGTTTCATTCGGGGAGCGGTATTGGCCAGAAGATGCAGAATCAAGGGAATTGTGTCTCGTTGATAGAGGCGGTCGTGTACTAGAGCGGGAGATAGTTCCAAGTCTATCCCTACGAGAATGACCTCTGGACGATGAGGATGAGCTAAGATTAACATTCATCGCCCAAGCTCGGGGAAAAAAGTACTTCTTTGCTGAATACTGAAATGGGGAGGAAGCAGCAAAAGGGGTAAAAGAGAATGAGTGAACCTGGGAAGGTTACCTGCATGACCGCTATGAAAGACATGTCAAATTAAAATATATCGATTGGTCCCACACCTGCATTGCCATGGTAAAATAATGAAGGTCTGACGGTGCCGGTGAGACTTGACTTACTTCCGAACGTTTCAATGGAAACATTATTTTTGAAGGAATGGTTCGCTAAGCGGACTTTGAAACGGAGATTTACATTTTACTAACCGAAACCCCATTTGGTATTCCGTGAGAATGTCACCAACGCATTCTTGATGACGCGACTTGTTCAAGTACAGTACTTCCAGTTTATTTATGAATCTTCATGAACTTCTAAACGATGAGGCACCTGAGGCCTGCGAGGCCATCCCCCATAAACCCGGTGCAGTGTTTATTAGAGAGCATATCGAAATCAGTACCCTGACGCTTGTCTTTTTTCAAGTTCCTCTCCCAGCTTCGCATCCTTATTTCTTTGGGTCTTTCATCCGAGGATCCACTGGACAACTAGTCTTTGCGACGTCACTTCCCTCCCACCCGACAACGGACACAACTTGGGCATCGAAGTGTCGACCTCTTATTATACCTTCCCTCCCTAATCAAACCACTCCTCTTACCATTTAGACCGCGTTCAAATATTCGCTGTTCAACGTTCAACGTCAACATTAATGTCAATATCGGTCCTTTTTTTCGCAGAACTGTACGCCCGCTGTCTAGATCCGGTGTTTTCAAAGCTTTAACGCGTTAGCTTTGGCTGCAGGTTTAGTTTCGCGGTCAGGTTGCGCGAGGTTTAGCGCGCTAGCGGCTGACGGCTGCCACTGGGGCCGATATTGTACGTCCCCCTTTTTCTTCGTTTTCTGCATTTTCATCTTTACCTCCTTCCTTCTTCTCGCAGGGCTCGGAAAGCGCAAGACATCGTGCATCATCCACCGCTTCCTTGTGCCCAACCATCCTCTCACGACCCCTCTCTTCGGCCTCACGCTCAACTTGCCAATGCATCTCCTCTTTGTCGTTAAATGTTTAAACACCCATCCGGTGATGCCTTCGTCATCGACTTCTTCTCTTACCCACTCTCGTTACTAAGTAATACACTTACGTTCCTTGATATTTTTTAGGCAGTCAAATGCTAACGCATCCAAGAGTCAACGTCGTCCTGCGTATTGGTGGACCTTCAACTATGCTGGTAGCTATCCAGTCTCATACCGCCATTCTTCTGCTCCATTTTCTGGTTTAGGTTGCAAGGGTCGGGATGACGGCTAATAGTGATGCTTCACGCCGGCGAAGAGAGTTTGGAAGTTGGATAGTGGGATGGAGTACGAAGAGATCTGGATCAAAAGAACAAATTGTGCGTCAGTTATAGTCACCCTCATTTCATCCCACCTGATTTTCCCTCTTGTTCTATCTTCATAGGGCGTCAAACACACCAGCATGTGTGTCCATCATCCACGACCTCAATTATTGGATTTGTTGGTTGTGTATCCCGCTTCGCGCTCACCGCAACCCATTGTCCATATTACCCTGGTACGAAAACCCCAAATCCAGGCCGCTATGCATATGCTCCTTACGAAGCCTGCCTCCTTCCTTCTTCTCTCTCGATTGCGGCTCTATGAATTCGTCATTTACCTAGGATTTAATATCGCGTACTCCTCGCCGTCGTTTCGGCCGCCTCAATATGGTGTCCCTCCAAAGAGAAAGAGCGTACTTCTGTCCATGGTCTGCGCACAGTGATCGTCTCTCGTCGGCGGGTACAACACGTTTATCTTTGCCTTTCTCAGACTCCCTTGATTCTCGTGGACTTGGTCCAACCTCGATACTGTCTTCGAGTTTTTTTAATCCACAAGTGCGAATTTCAACGTTCTTGGGCTTGACTTATTTTGTACATTCCTCAACTCTCGAAGATCATTATACTATTGCACATATACTTGATGCTGACGTTCTTTTGCTTCTATGTATAGCCATACTACTCTCCAAGTACATTCATGTGTAAATATAATACATGGAGACCCCTTGAACCTCACAAGAGTTGAAGCGCCCTAATCTTATAACGACACAATGATTGGATTTGGCAAAGTTAACACAACGATACACGATGACAGGCCGTTGACAGCGTAACCTGTACCAGGAACGGCTGTTACTGGGGCCGATATTGTACGTCCCCCCTTTTCTTTGTTTCGCGCATTCTCATCTTCACCTCCTTCATTTTTCTCTCAGGACTCGGAAAGCGCAAGATATCGTGCATCCGCCGCTTCCTTGTGCCTAACCATTCTATCACGCCCCTTCTCTTTGGCCTCACGCTCAACTGATCAATGCATCTCCTCTTTGTCATTAAAATCCCACCCGGTGATGCCCACACCTTTGTCAAGGACATATGCTAGATTGGCATTAGTAAAACGATTTTGTATCCTTTTATAAGCTATAGAATCACTGCCTGACCGAGCCCAGAACTCGTGATTTTGCTCGAGCTCCAGCGATAGCTAACTTCCACTGGCGGTGAGGGCATATCCAAGATCTTACAACCAAGTCTATGCGTGCTAGATGCGAAATATTTTCAGAGACAACCTTTTTCTCCGACCATGAGGAAGAACTACCTCTTTGATCATATATTGAGGATCAACAAGATTATCAAACAAGACTGGTCGGCGAAGGGTTTTTGTGCCTCCTGCTCGACTGACGCGATATCTAAATTGAAAAGGGGAGGACGAAGATCTCGGACGGCATTCCAACTTTGGCGAATCCTCCGCCGAATGAATCTGAATGAACCTGAATGGGTGAGCAGTACTTTAAAACCCGTTGGTTGTAAGAACGATGCTGATGTACCGCTCTCGTTATCAGAAAATTTAACTTGATACCCTCCGCAATTTACTATGCCTCCTTTTTTCTTATTTTAATCATGGACCTTGAAGCTTGGCGGTCGAATGCAATGTTTGGTGTGTATACGGAATAGACACGAGGTTTCCTTACTCCCGACGTGAAAAAAACATCTTTCCCGTTCCTTACTACGCACGACTTCATATATCTTTTATAACCAATTTCCTGATCCCCCAGGCAGGGTGTAAATCTGAAAGGAATTTAAGGACCATAGAACCACAGTGAAATGGAACGGACAAGACAGCAAAAGTACAAAGGGGTAGAACACACTCGCAAAGGGTTCCGAAGCTGAGGACATGGTGACATTGCAAGCCGTCTCACTCTTACCGGGTTCGTTTGTGCCTGATGCAGTAAGGAATTGACTCTCTCATGTTGGGTCTATGTTACTTGCGGTACGTGTGCGTCCTTTACTCGACCAATATGTCACTCAATGCGCTGCTTTGTGTGCATGGCTCGTGATACTCTAATATTTATTGGCTGTGAATTAGCTCAACAGCGCATGGAGTCTCACTGGTGCTCTGATACTATGCCCATTCGATTACACATCCCTTAGTCTGCATCAGCTCAAAGCCGGTGAATTTAAAGAAAGCCGTCTCAATAGACAACCAGAAAAAATGGAGCATAAGATCAATACAGGTGTTAACGAAGTCGTTGCGCTACTGGAATCGAAGTTGAACTCCCAGATGGAAATGAAGTCACAGTTCGAATTTGAATCCCGGTTGGAAGAGAGGCTTAATGCGCTGAATTCAGAACTCTGGTAACAACGACTCATGGAGAAATACTTTCATTGTCCCAAGCTAAAAGCAGCTTTCCGAAGTCATGATGGACACGGCGGTCGCGACTCGCGATAAAACTTCAATTGTTCTATTATTTTCTCCCGATATACTTGCTAGCAGCATCGTATGATCAAAATCAAGGTAAGAACAAGAAACTCTGCGAACAGGCTCTGCCTAATACTGAATACTGAGTCGATGAGTATAAAGAATGTAGGGCGCAAATTTCGACAGACTAAAACTATAGAAACGGCATTAAATACGGCTTGTATATCACGACTCAAAGGACGGAGGATATCACGAAGTTGTTATAGCTTCAAAAGAAGACAGCATTACGGCGGCTCAGAACCGCATGGTAGGATTTTGGATTTTAGTTTTTGATTTTGATCGTTTGATCAATAAGCGTGGCATCGGCTAACCGTTTTCGGACCGTCACCTCAGACCTGTACCCCCGCCCATCATTGAAACCATTAACGAAGGCATATCTCTGTATACCATCGGGACACCAGAGAAAATCGAGCAAATCTGGACGGTGTCATATAACTCTACCGCCGTATTTCCAAGCGTACATGTGCGCGCCGCGTGCGAGTGCAGGCGGTACATCACGAGAAATGGACGGTGTCACCATCTTGGCGAGGCTTGACGGGACTTCAAAATTTTGAATGAACTCCCACCGTAAATACTTATATCAACTTTCTCATGGCAATTCAATCAATTTTACAGTTAACTCGAGAAAGAAATTTTGTAGCATACTTTGTATAAGTGCACAATGAATATTGGGACTCAAATTATACCTGATGATTTACTGATATTAGTCTTGTTAAGAAGTTGAACGGTGGGGCTGCATATGTCTTCAATATATGCTGCTTATTAAAATTACCATGATCATGAACAGGGATGCCTCTTATGACGACTACCTATAAGGCTGGGAGTGAACTAGGAAAGCAGCATGACTGGGGTGGCTTCTGCACATTCGATCGAACGCTTGCTGTGCTGCGATTTCCTTCGCATCCTCTTTTTTCCTTGCCCTGCCAATTCCCCATTGGGTGCCGTCGGACCCTACTGTAAAAATGTTAGATGGTATGGAAATCAGACCTAGGATAGACAGTACAAACATACCATATACTATAACCGTCCAATCTCCTGCATGGGTTACTGGCTCGACATCATCATACTTCAATCGCATCCCTAATTCGTGAGAAAACTTGTTGAGACGGTGTCGAAAAGCTGAACGCATTGGTAAGCACATTTTAGAAAGGCTATGGTCAGAAATTTTTTTAAAAAATATTATCATGACTTACTGCCAGGTTGAAATGGACTATAAGTAGTGCTTTGCTTCTTCGACATTTGTGTAATGTCTAGCGCTTTCATTGATATTTCTGTACGCTTCAATTTATCTATAGTAAAATGTGGTGGCCCTGTTGTGAAAGAACCGTCAAATAGCAGAGAATCCCGTACCATTCATCTTTTCATCCTCGTTTTTTAATGGAAAAGTAATTTTGTTACTGGACGGTTCCATATTCTGCTATAGTAGCGCATAAGAAGTTGCTTACGTTTGATGCAGGTACACCTACATCAGGTCGACGGAAAGTCATATATCCTGCGTGGCAAAACGTGTTTAGTTTTTTGATACAAATACTATAATGTTCAATGTAAGCTACCTTTATCCGATGAAACAACAGCACCGGAATCCATTAATCTTTTATAAATGTCCTCCGCGCTCGGGATGCGTAAATCATCCTGCAAGTAGAAAATCGGTGCTCAGTAGTCGGTCAAGTTAGAAAACCGCAACGGCTCAAGATTCCACATACGGGCTTTAAAATCGATATCCAGTCGCTGTCGCTGGTGATTATAACTTCAATATTAGGTACACATTTTTCTCGTTCCTGAGACATACAACGCAAGGTTAGGTTGTATGTCCATACAAAAAGGTGTGCATCAAATCTGACTTACATGACTCTTGTCCCATAGAAAATCATTCAGTGATTTCGATGGATGGCACATCTATAAGTAATTTGAGAAAATAATTGGACTTATTTATGGGAAATCAAAACTGACCATAGCTGAAGATACGTTCGGAACCGCGTAGACCAATTGTTGATACTTTGGGCCTTGACCCGAGAAACGCTGCTGGGATGCGCCTGCATTTTGAGACCCAGACTTCATCATGGGTATATTTTCTTGAAATCCAACGTCTGATGGGTTATTACTGATGGGTTCTATGAACATATTCTGCTTTAAGCTGTTCCATGCGTCCTCGGAGAATGTTGCATTAAGTGTGCGTAAAAATACGCATTGATTTGCCCCTGTTGCTGATCCTTGGCTTCCTGAAGATAGCGGTGGCCCTGACCGAGCCTCACAAGACCCAGCGTGATCCCAAACATGAGAATACTCCCCACTAGTATTGGACCGTACTAGCTTCAGGCGAATTGGCCCTGAAGCTCGTGAGAAGGCTGCGACTCCCCACTGGCTTGTTTTGGAGAAGCCTGTAACAACACGTATATCTCCATTATCAACTGGATACCCCTTATGGATAGCGTATCGATACCAGCTCACTATGTGGTTGGCTATATGGTCGCAGAGACTTCGAGTGGCAAGAAGATCCTCTGAGCGCATTCCTGAAGGAAGAGCGAGAATGGCTCCTTCGCTGCTACGGGATTCAAAACAGAGATCCATTCCAATCCTATCGACCGACGGGCTAGTGAAGCTATATCCTGGCTGCTCATTAGCCTTCGTCATGGAGGTAGGATCAATCGGATGCTCAAGAGGAGTAAAACAGTCGGGTACGCGATCCACGTTTATCTCATGGTCCGCAGCATAACAAATGTTAAACAGAAAATGAAACCCTCCTGTCGGTAGTAATAGTCCCACGTCACCGACAGAGACACCATGGCAAAGAAACCAAGCGTTGTCTGAACTGGGCTCTGGGACCCAAATTGGCGAGCCTTGTCCAAGTGTTATAAGGTTATCCCAGTAGACGTCAGCACTGGATCTTTGCTGTAAGGGCCGGGATGCTTCAGGAGACTGATATATCCGTATCTACGGGAAATGTCAATATATATCTATTAGGAAATCAAATTTCTATGTACTTACAGCTGCGCTCTCTGATTCTGTCTCCCCTTTTTCGGATGCGTCGCGTTCTACCAATTAATATACGTTCAGGTATAAATGTGATTATCCGAGATGTGAGCCAACAAGGAACATACCTTGTCTAATAGTAAAAGTACCCCCATGAACAGCAACATTTCGAGCGCCAGAGAAGAGACCAATCCTGGGAGGTTTCCTATAGCTTATATATCAGTAGGAGCATTGGAAGGTGTAGCGGGAGCTGGATATGAACTTAGACTTCTTGTTGGCTAGCTTTTTCTTTTTGGTTCATAATTGTTCAAATATTCAACACAAAGACCAGTCGTATGAACGGACTGTCAACATACCGCAGCTACTATACTATCTTTCTTTTTTCGCCCAGGGTACTCCGTAGGAGTTACAGATGAGATGCGACTGCTTGACGGTTTCTAAAACAATGTAAGGTTTTTCGATCGTGGTTTGGTTGGTCGTCTGAACATTAATAACACATACTGGATTAACATCTGCTTTTTCGCTTTGTGGCATTATACCTGTTGCTGAACAACCGCAGCAATGGATGGGTATGCTTATATGGATCCCGCAAGCAAATCACGAGGCTTAGATCTCAGATTCGGCAACTAATTCGGTGTGTTAAGATTAGATAAGCCACTCGGAAGACGATTTAGAAGACCCAATAGGCAACAACACATGGATATTGCTGGCGATACTAGTCTCGAGGAAAAATGGACCATAAACTACTCTTGTGTAGTCTATTTCTGCGACATAGATGAGGGTAGTTGATATACTTAGTGTCCAGAACAATGAATATACTATACTTTGAATACGCTCAGGTTGAGGGACTGGATTGTGCGAAATTGACGGAAACTACGCAGGTCCAACACAAATAGCTTGACAGATGATTCGATGCATGTGCATTACTCTGGGCCACATGTGAAATTATCAATGATTTTAAAAATGTTGGGCCAGTCCAGTCTGTCTAGCTCGGAGTGTTATGCTGGCAGCGTCATGCAAGTCTAATTCAATCTACCTGACTGATCAGCGCAAGCTCAGGAAAGAAGCGAACGTGGGGTAAAAGATTACCTGGATGTGACTCATGCCAAAGATAGGTCGATCAGAATATTCCAAATCGCTTCATTTTAACTCTCATGGAAGTATGGAAGTATCACAAAAAACTGCAAGTGAGACTTTACTTGCTTCAAACGTCAAAAAATCAATACGTTATTATTTTTCGGGGAAAAGATTAGAGTTCGCGACCAGTACGTTAGGTAGTGATTACTCATGTGTCATCCCTGATGCCTCATTGTTTGGTCTCTGTTGTGGGTTTGTTTGCGCTTCCTAACATCAAGCAGAACTCAATCGGACTGTGAAAGGAGAATCACCATCTAACGACTGGGAGGCACGGAGACGTTTTAGTAGAGGTGACTTTTTGTGACGCCAACTTAGAAAAAAAACGCGTTTTTTGCCTCGCGCGGTTTGCCTCAAGTGGCCACAACGCTTCAGAAGGCTTGGAAAACTCATAATATTGCTAGTGTAAGGTATGCACCTTGCCTGCGCCCGAAACCGACACAAACACGCCATCTCGACGCGCAGCAACATTTCGGACCGAAGCCATTCCCCCTTTTTTTGTAGCTTAACTCCCTTTCTGCCAGCGAGGCACCCTTAAGGGTTCTCCACCGCTTGTTTAATTAGTCTTAGAAAACTTCTTTTCGCCTAGATAAACCCTCCTATTTTGATTTGATTCCAAATCTTGCCCCCTGAGTATCGTTACAAGTAGAATTACATATATATACGTTGTCCTATTTGTCTTGTACTCCCCAGCAAAATTATAGTAGTATTTGTCTCACCCTCGTTATCGATCCACGCAACGTACGCTATGATCTGACCGCCATACAAGCCACTCACTCCTCGTCTCTGATAACCCTTTCCGTTCCCTACCCACAACATCATCGCCAAGAGGTTTAGGACCCCCGGGACGATTCCGCCTCGTCTCACCTCTTCACCCGAACTCACAATGGTTCGCATCGTTTCACTAGTGTATGCTAATATAAGTACATATTCAATAAATATATATGTTTGGAAACAATTTTGAAAGGAAAGCAAGCAGATATCACTTTTTTCTTCACCTAAGTCTGCATTGTGCTTCACCCATGTCCCCGGGCAGTGAACATATCCAAATACTTAAGAATAGTCTTAGAGACCATTCGGTGCATCAAATCAAGATGAAAAAGAAACTAGAAGAGGACGAAATTGATAAACATGTCATTTTTGGATGGAATATAAGGCCTTAACGAGTCACCGAGGGAGAGAAGACCTCATTAACAGATTAGAACAACTTAAGTTTCAACCACTTATAATTAAAACGTCGCAACTCACAAGAAGCCAGTTCCTGAGCAGGCTGCCCCTCCTCTCTCAATTTCTTACCACCCACTCGGGTTGCACTGCCACCAAACGAGCAATTGCTGATGCCCTCCATCTCGGATCCTAGCCTTCAATTTAAAGGGAAGGCACCTAGGCGAGTTCTCTTGTAGTGACATGATTCTAGATGTTGAACGTTGATGCCTTGAGGGTCTAAAAGACAATACACGTTGGTTGAACGATATGAGAATATGGCGGTCAAAGTGGGTAAAAATTAAAAGCGACCAAAACTTGGACTTTGCGACCCAAATTAGGCCCTTGTTCGTATGCTCAGTTTGGATCAAAAAATATAGTCACTTTTTAAGTTTCTGTCTCAAACTTCAACGAAATGAGCCACATTTTTTTTAGGTGTGCCTACAACTTTACTTAGGTTGCGGGGAATCTCATTTATATGTCAGTACAAATATATATATGAGCCAAAATATTATATGATGCGACACTAAGTACATGGATAATGTGCGACAGAAACTTGAGGTGCGACCCAAATTTTAAATGAGCCAGAAACTTTTTAGCGGCGCTATGTTCGTGTGCTGGAAAGCGACACAAAAATAGAGACTCCCTTGCGTGAGTTATATTTAGATCATTGGACTCCGAGATCTCCGAACACCGTCGTCCAAACGCCGTCTCCACGTGTAACGGTGAGTTCGATGTATTACAGTGCGATGTATGCACTCGATGGAAGTTGTACAATTATTAAGTAAAATTCCTTATATTTAGGAAATTTCTTTCGTCAATTTCTTTCCTCTCGCTCCCTTCCAGGCTCGCCTTACTCTAGAATACTAATCATACGAAATACATACTAAATAAAA
>CAXHKQ010000028.1:0-15105 GCA_964017145.1 Agrocybe praecox
CACAGTGAGCATTTAGTCTCGATTTCAGAATATGTGATGCTATGGCACATCATAGAATAGTCGTCAGGCATCCGCATTTTCCTGCGAGCCTGGTAATCCGATTCGAAATTAGGAGACGAAATATGTATTAACAGTGAATTTCAACCATAAGTTCCGATTGCAACTGGAAGGTCAAAATGCGTGTAATATTATGTTGTCAATTTTATTTAGTGGCCCAGATAAATTTTGAACATAGGGCTTAAGTTTCTACAGTTGCAAAATAATATTTGTGTGTGGTTTGTGTCAGTGTGACTGTATGTGAGTTTGTTTGTATGTTTGTGTGTGTGACTGAGAGTCTGTGTCTAAACGTAATTGCTGGTAAATAATTAATTTTGTAATACTTCTTTTAAATACATCAATTGTCAATCGTCGATGGAACACGTATTGAGGATGTTATTGCAAATTTTCATTTACACCATTTGTGTAGTGAACGGTTCAATATGTTTTCTTTTGAAATGATCATGCGGAACATCATGTCTAACACTTCCATTAAAACCGTGTTGAAATGTTTTAGACCATGGATATTTAGAAAATTACATTTTTCCACTCATTTTCGCATGGCTCTCAAGCTCCAAAAACATTTTTGAGTTGTTTCGATTTACTTCTTTAAGATAATTTTGACATATTGCACAGCTCAGGAATAAAAAAAAACATTTTACAAAATTGTACTGGGGCATTTTACGTGTTAAGCGGCATTAACGCATTTCATGAAAATATGTCTGTAGATTTTCCCGGTAGACCTTTTGATTGTCTGTGCCTGTTTTCTGAAAATTGCTTCTTGTGCGCGTGTGCGTGTGTGTGTCTGTGTGATTATGTGTGTGTGTGTGTGTGTGTGTGAGTATATGCGTGGATATGTGTATGTCTTTGTGGAAAGGTTGTGTTGGTCGATATGTTAGTCTTTGTTGCTGCCTAGTGCCATCAATGCATGTTGGTTTCTGCATTTCGAATTCTTTGTATGTGTGTGTCCGTGTGAGCAATTTTCGTGTTTTGCGTGCTTTTGTCGCGCACAACTCGAAAACGGCTCTATGAATCGAATCAAACCAAAAGCCGGAACCCGCTCGAAGGATGGGCGCACACGTGCATTACCACACATGTGTCATTAAAATAACGGTATTTGCAGTTAGCGAGCACAACTGAGCCGGAGTTTGAGAATTATAGATATAGATAAGAAGCAAAGTTAATGCATTTTTCATACTGCTGATAAAAATCGCTGAAAGGCAGGCATTAAATTCAGCATCTATGAATAGCCTCTTGATTTCGCATGTGAAATCCTTGGATTGGACTACTTTCAAGGGTTCAACAACCAAATATTGAAATAATTGTCATCTGATTTCCAGTATAGCGATGTTCATTAAATGTTTCAGTCATACATGGCCACCGCTGTCAATACTTGCCTCAATAAATAAATAAATAAATGTTCCAGGAGCAGTTGACAATGCTAATGAAAATCAAAAATAAAAATTTTCTTGGAATTTTTAATTTTTAAAGGTAGTTTTGGGGGTGTCCACAACCGGTTAAATTTGTTAACATCGGTAAAAATTCGTGATTTTTTTAAATGTAGAATAACTTTTTTGTTTATTAACAGAATCGAATAAACTTTTTCACCAGTAAGCTATGTTTCTTGACTTTCAATTAATGTAATGGATAATCCTAATATCATCATATTATAAGCATAGGAACATATCAATTTGAAGAAGTGGAATTTCATAACTCACTTGTATTTAACTGCATATTGAGAACAATGGGTCATTTCTCGATTAAAAAAATTACAGATGTGTTTCATGAATGATTTGTCTAATTTTGCATTATTTTTCGATTACAAAAAAAAAAGCACAGGGGTTTCTAAATCTATTTTATGTTGAATAAAAAATGAATCCGCGATTATGATCAACAATGGGGAGTGGGGAGAGAGTCGCCACGAACAACACAAGAAAAAAATGTGTTGTAATTTGCACTATAACCGGCATAATTTCCAGTTTAAAATGCAATAAAAAATCATCCGAATGAACTAAATTTGAGATTACTTCGAAATACGGCTTTATGTAATGTTATTTTACCTTATTTGACAGTAAAACAGTGAATCAGTCCATATGCATAAATATTATTTTGAATCTATGCGATTTCTCACGAAACTTTCATTTCGATTTTCCGAATAAAATCTGCGAAATATGTTCGAAAAATGATGCAGAAAGTTTGGAAAAATGAATTCTGACAAATGACAACATCTATTGAAACGAATCAGCTAACATTTGTATGAACAAAAGCAATTTACTCACCCGCCGACTTGCCGACAGCCGCCACCTCGCTGGCCAGCGGCCGCAGGCGCTGCTTCCACGAGACGCCCGGCTCGCCGGTGCGTACCGACGACCACAGCGCCTGGCAGGCGCTCCACAGAGCCTGCGCCTGGTGCACCTGACGATCGGCATCACCGCGAGCTGTAATGTAAATGTCGTGTTATTATCTGTTCAAGTTTTTCTGATTTTCGAATTTGGTTTACCCTTCAGTGCCTCATCAATCTCTGCGTTGAATGTAGCGTGAAATTGGTTATGCGAATGCAGCATGGTTTTGTTAGTAAACTTATCAACACTGTCGTTTGAAGATTCAATTCAACATCCCCATTGTGATATTCGGAACACTTTCAATATTCTACAAACAAACCTATACTAACAAACGAACTGGCCATTTACTGACTTTATATTTTGAAATCGAAGTGCGAAAAAAGTTATATTACAAATAAAATATCGAAAGAGTAATTCAACAATATTCTGTTTGGTTTGCTTGAAAATATAAACAAAAATGCCCTTACTTAATTACCAAATTACCTCGAACAGCTCAGATTAATCCAAATCGGTTAATTTACCGCTCCAACGCTCCAACAATTCCGACCGAATTTCTTCAGAAAAGTCAGAAAATGACTAACCTTTCATGAACACAAATTTTCAAATCATCCCCCTCATCCACTCACCCTTCAGCGCCGCATCCATCCCCTTCAGCTTGCCCACCATCTGCGCCAACTGCTCCTTGTACGCCGTCTGCTCCGTCCACAGCTTCTCGTTCAAATCACGCTCGTACACCCGCTTCAGCTCCACCTCCTTCTGCTGCACCGCATCCCGCAAATGATCCGCATGCGCTTCGGCCTGCCGCTTCATGTGCTGCCGCAGATCGCGCTCCGCCTGCGCCCGGATGGCGAACAGCTTCTTCTGGTTGTCCAGCGCCAGCTGCTGGCGCTCCTTCTGCAGATGGAACTCCAGCTGGCCCTTGACCGCTTCCGCGGTGTCGTCGCCGCGCAGCGACTCGATGGCTCGGCGCAGGCGCGTCTCGCCCTCCACCTGGTACTTCTGCACCTCCTTCTGGTACGCGAGCACGTGAGCGTAGGCGTACGAGACGAACAGATTGAAGTCGTCGGCGGACATCTGCAGCTTCTTCTCGGCGAGGTTGATGCCGGGGAACAGGGCCTGGACTTCGTCGACAAAGTAGTTGCGAGACGCCTCGACATTCTGCCAGAATTTCTCGGACGCCTGGGCGACGTCCTTGGCGTTGTACATCTGGTCCTTGGCCAGGTTCAGATGATCGGAGGTGGCGCGGATGCGATCGCCGAGCTTCTCGACCGCCTCGGCGGGAGCGGCCTTGGCGACCTGGGGGAGGACGCGTTCGAGTTGGTCTGGGGAGGGGAGGGTGTAGATTGGTAATTTATAATGCTAAAAGAGATGAGCTTAAAAATTAGATTAATTCTACAATATGACAAAGAATAAATGTCTAAAGAAATAAGTTATCTCATATCATTTTAACAAAGAGTCCCTAAAAAGTAAAAAATGTCAACCGATTTCCAAAACTAAAGGCTCATGTTATCCCATTTCCATCCCCTAATTGTGTAAGACACAGTTTTAACGGCACTCTTCTAATAAAGAAAAAGCGAAGGCATGTTTATACCACGTTTCAAAATGTGTGCCCCTTTCATTCGGACACTTTTTTCGAGAGCCTGCGTTATGCAATATATTTTACATACATATATTCGTGTTGGGCATTACATTTCTCAACATATCTACGTATTTTTTCTATGGCAAATAATATTCGATTTCACTTTCCATTCAAAATATCTGGATTTCGAGTTTGGAATAGTCTGTAACTTTTTACTGGACTAACTTAGAACAATGCCACAACCCATGCCACTTTTGTGTATATGATAAAATGTTGTTCCTTCAACAAACCTGTTTCATTGGAATGTTCAGATTATTATATTTTGTCCTCCGAAAATGGTCGCAAACTTGGAAAATCCGATGTTTCAACATGGTTTAAGTCAACTAATTGGGGTAGTATATTTGTTGTCGATTTTAAAATTAAGCGAGTGTCCAACTGAAGGGGCATCTATTCTACATGTATACATCATCATTTGAGCCACTCTTATATAAAAAAAAACACAAACAAATAACAATCGTTGCCAATGACGTAATAGGGGAAACCGAGATATACATCTTTTTATGTAAAATACCAAATAACGCAGACACAGATTAAAAAACACTAATTTCTGATTGAAAAATACAGAATTAGCTATCACCTGTAAAATACCAAATAACGCAGACACAGATTAAAAACACTAATTTCTGATTGAAAAATACAGAATTAGCTATCTCCTGCATATTCACTACACGGTTTCCAATAAAGATTTCGGGTGTTTTTCCGTGTTTCACGGTTTAACCATTTTTTCGGACAATCAGAGCGTGCAATATCTCTGTGTCAGTATTTTTTTTTTCAAAAAAGATTTTCCTTCAATTGACAACCGATCAATCGCAGATGTCCTTCACAAAATAAATGTAAGTGCAATCCTTAGAACATCCAGCAAACAATGCAGCGCTATTGATGATTTTTTTTCGAACAAATCAATGCATCCCAGTTTTTCAATATAAAAACTCACCAATGGTCGCACGCGCGACCTGAGCGGCCTTCTCCGAAGCCAGCACCGCCGAATCACGAGCACTGGTCTTGTTCTTCAGCTGCGACCAGGCGTTAGTGTCCAGCTTCTCCACTGACTCGTCGACGATCTTCTGCACGTCGACGTTGTACCTTTAGGAGCAAGACAAATATAAATCCCAGCGCAAAGAATCATCCCAATCACAAGCCACTCTCCACTTACGACTTCAGCACATCGATGGCCCGAGCGTACGCATTCACCGCCGTCTGGGCGGCCACCTCGACGGCCGCCTCCAGCTCCTGGATGTTCGAGGGCAGCGCAGCCACTGCCGAAAGCTGCACCGGAGCCGAGGGCTTCGCCGGGGAAGCGTCGCGCTTCTGCACGGCGGCCACGGGCGCTTTAGCAGACCTCACATCATTATCGACATTCACGGCCTTCGATGAAGCGGATGCGGTTGATGCGGATGAAGTGGTTTGTTTCTGGGTGCTGGATGAAGGATCGGACAGGGTGGGCAGAGGGGGTGCGGGCACGCTCAAATCATTCGACGATGATGAGATGGTGGTGGATTTGCTCTGAGCTCCCGGCGATTCTAGGGTTACGGATTACGGAAGGGGTGGCGGAGTTGTGTGTTAGCGAAACGGTTACGTGCCAATGATTCCCGCGCATGATATGAGACCGATCATCATCACTCGACGTTGGACTCACTCTTCAGTGCAGCGGCTGCCGGCTCCGGTGCCGGAGTGCCGCTGAAGAAGCCGGTCACAGTGCTCGCGGCTCCCGACACTTTGCCGCCCAGATCGGCGACCGAGGAGCCAAAATCGGAGACCTTCTGCGTGGCCTGGCTGAGCTGCTTCTGCGCCGATTCGAAGGCGTTGCCGTCCTCTTGGAGGAGGACCTTGAGCACCGGCTCGATGCCGGGCACGGATTCGATGAGCAGCTTCTTGAATTGGTCGTCGTGCCTGTGGAGGGGTAATTGGTTGAAATGAATTGGTTTCTCGTGTGGTTATTAGGAAAAATGAATATGAAATCAGCGCTTCGAGATATGGAGCTTAACTTTCGTGAGGAGTGAGGACTATACATTTCCATACAAGTTAAATCGCGAAGGTCCGCAAATTATTATCAAAGAATATACTTTTTAAAAAATAAATGTTTTACCATTTCTCTCATCTTTATTCAAATTAGTGGATCGTAACCGGAAGCCCCTCCTCGACCACTTTGGAAACCATCCATCAACGTTTACATATGTATATTTGTTCGAAAGTTTTGAGCTGTAGGCATGTCCCATCGATGAGAATAAAAGTTTATCTGAAGGAGGCAGGTCTATTGATTACAGCGGGAAAGAGAAGAGCCCATAGCCGAGCGAAGGAATCGTTACTTTAACTGGATGCGCACGGAAAATGCGCATGGAAATTTTGCTACAAAAATCATGATTTTCGAGACTTCAGCCATTTTTTTCCCCAATATATAGTTCAAATTGATATTTATCTTTCGGTTACGACGGCTTCAACTAATTCACCAAATTTGAGTTCTCGTTCTCGGAGCACATTCATTCTAATCTAACCATGGACATACCATCATTGTAATTAAAATCCGTTTCAAAATAAAACCCTTTGACCACAGTTTTCAATTACCGCTAGTGAACTTTTTTGGCACGATCATGAAGCTGAATGTCAGACCTTCCCTAACAAACCCAGCACTTGCTGATAAGGTGAATCCCACTTCTAAGGTTATAGAAGTGGAAATTAAAAATTGAAATGCTACTCTGCTCATGAAAAAAAAAACATTTTAATTCCAGTTATCTTCCTCTAAATTGAATAAAGGAATGTCGCACATAGATTGGAATTAAAAATGTAACACAGTCATTAAGTGTTACATTTTTAATTCCAATCTATGTGCGACATTCCTTTATCAGTTGAGTACGCCATATCTCATGTAGAAAAGGATTAACTAAAAGCCTAAAACCTTTGGTAGGAATTGCTCTGAAATATAATTTATTTCTACAATAGACAAGAGACAGATAGTGCCTTACTTTTATCCTCTTTGTAGTAATGACGTTGCTCCAAAAATATCATAGACAAAATTAAGATTTACAGTTGTGGAACGTTTTAAGCTATGTTCAATATAAAGGTTTTTCGTCAGTTTTCCTTTTCCTTCACTTACAACACACAGAAACAAACAACACACACAACAACATGAAAATTAGTGTAGATGAAAAGCGCGCATTGTGCTAAACCCTAAAATTACTGAACACCATTATTATAAACACAACACAAATACTTCGAATAATAAATCTTATCTTATATCTTATATAAGCTATGTTCAAAGTGTACTTCACCATACATGTGAATAATAAAGGTATTACAAAATATATATAAAAAGTTGAGGAACGTGACGAATTTCTCTTCCATATTTCGTGAATAATATGAAAGTCCGTAGCCGAGATTTGGATGTTCAGTCCTAAAATGTATGCTGATTAACGATTCTTAATCGGGTTAAGGTCTTACTTTCAACAATAATAATAATAATAATAATAATAATAACGCCAACATTAATCTCTTGTAGGTAGATTTATCTGTAGGAACAGCGTGTTAAGTGGAGGTGACTCCACTTAATTTCCACAATCAAGCATAATTCTGTGGGTGCGTTTTCATGGCCAGGATCCATCAGTATATACTGGTTGATTTCACTCACTTTGCGTACGTGACGACACCAGCGCCAGCCGCCAGCGGCGTCAGCACCACCAGCACCTTGCCGAATCCAGCCTGCTGGAATTGCGGCGTCGACGCGTGCAACGAACGTTGGTGGCCTTGGCCGCGCAGCGTCTGCGCGATGCAGCCGGGAAAGGGAAGAAACAATTTGTTGCAGTTTATATGCATATGCAGGTTGTTTGTGCAGTTTCCGCCGCCCGTGCTTGCGCGCTCTCTGTTTATATTTGGCAATACACACACACCCAAAAACACATGCACACGCCACTCGCACACACATTCATCACGAAGCCGCATATGTTCGTCATCCACGAAACGGATGACATAACATGTGCCCAAGCGAAATGCGCAAAAAGCCAAACCGCAAATTGATGCCCAAGCCAGGAGCCCAGAAACGATTGCACACACACACACGCACAAACACTTGATCCTTGAATTTGCGCGGAATCTCTTGAGGCTTGTCCACCCGTGTTCACTACGCGTAATTTACCTGCGCCTGGCCGCGCACCGAATTCCTCAGGGCAACACGAAACATTGCGCACGAATTGGCTTTCGATCACGACACGAGTTGTTAGCGATGTGCAGGCACCGACGAACGATTCTTTCAAGACCGCGCGATTGGGGCAGCGAAATTGGCGAATTTGTGTGTTTTGTGTGTGCGCGAGACTCGCACGTTGGTGTGTTGGTGTTGGTGTGTGGCGGATTGGGGGGTTGGCTGTCAAACTGTCACGCATGCAAATATTCGCCGATGACATTCGGTCGCGCAGCTGCAAAGTAGTAGACTTTTGATGGCTAAATCTGGTACTTGCTGTCAAACCAAAAGTGCCCGCGAGTGATTCCATAATATTTACATATCTCTTATCATTTCGCGATATTATTTCTTCATTCGCGTTCGTGTATAATTAAATTTGCTGCCTCGCGAAAATGGCCGCAAACCAGCTGTGGCAGTCAACCGCCGCCGCTCGACGCCTCGTTAGCTCCGCTCTCACCTCGTCGATCAGCGCCGCCAGCCGCCGTAATCTCTCCAGCTCTCCAGCTCCAGCGGCGATGCGCTTCATCCAGTTCGAAACGACGACGCCGGCCGATGGCGCTTGCAGCAAAGATGCCGCCCCTCGCCGCCTCGGCCTCATCTCGGAGGACGGCCGCCAAATGGTCGACCTGACGGCCGAGTGTCCGCACATGACCGACATGATCGCGTTCATCCGGGCCGGCGATGCGGCGCTGGAGCGCCTGCGGGCGAAGTCGGCCGAATTCAAGTGGCAGCCGCTGACCGAGGCGGTTCGGCTGGTGGCTCCGGTCACCGCTCCGGAGAAGATTGTGTGCATCGGGCTGAATTATCTGGGGCACTGCAAGGAGCAGGGCAAGGAGGCGCCGAAGGAGCCGATGTTCTTTAGCAAGTTCAACAATGCGCTGGTTGGGCCGACGGACGATGTGATTGCGCACAAGGTCACGGAGGTAATTATATAGTCGATATCTAATCAGTTGAGATGCAAGATGACAATTCACTTGAAGCTGGAATAATACAGCCAGTTTTTCGTTATGAGGATTTGAGAAATTGAACACAATTGAACACAATTTCACTAAATTCAACATTTATGTCCCTTAGAGCAAACACGAAACCAGAAGAATTTTTTGATTATACTCCCCATTCGCCATAAAAAATATTTATGTTACGTCTTTGGTTCTAAGTTCTAAGGAAATACCTCTTCTCTAGAGTTTAGAGTGACTAAGAGCTATAAACGTATACTCAAATGAAAAGTAATGAAATTGTGCTCAAATCCGGATCATTCGCAAAAATTAACAAAATTTAGTTTTGTAGGGCAATAGTAAAAATGTTCATCTATGAGATGATGATCATAGAGTAATGTCCATTCAACTGAACTGCATCAATCATATCAATTCTCTAACAGTTCTTGAAACCTGACTAGAAGAGCTCAGACAAATGCGTTTTAAGTTGTGCAAGATCTTACACTACAAAAAACTGGAATTCGTCTGAAAATAGAAGAAAAAACGAATACGGCTAAAAATGTTCCAGCAAAATCATCCGACTAACGAAAGAGCCACAAAAGATATATATCTTGACTAGCGACTACGCCGCCAGCGCCCTGCGGGCGGGCAAGGTGCGCTTCGCGCACTTTGTGTATCTCTTTACAAAACATAGCGGCCTCACCGCCAGCGCAGTCGAGGCGGGTGAATAAAGACTACTATTATAAACACATTTTACGTTTGTTTATATCGAAATCACCGATCACGTTGCCCATGAAACGTATTCTACGAAAACCAGAATAATTTGTTGTGAAAACTTGCTGTCGTTTATGAGTTAAGTTGATCCTAAGAAACATTCTGGAAAATCGATGCCCTCTAAATACTCTAAGATCGCCCAAAACACCCTCTAGGTTGGTGCGTTCAAAAATTTCGATGGCGCTAATGGGTTAACGATAGCATACGAATCATAGTTGGTCCGACGAAGTTCAAAGTGATGTGCAAATTTCCATTACATTTAGTTTTTTGGACGTCGCGCAATGATGCGAAAACGACATATCACAAAGAATATAATTTATATAGAATAGCCAGTCCAGCGAGCTACCTAAAATTGTGCATGAACATATTTTGGGTCAACACCCACACAAAAGACTTCATTTCACAATAATCGGAAAATCCTTTCAAAAGTTATGCGCATTACAAATATTTCGAAAAAAAACTATAACTATTTTTGTATATTTTTTATGTCGCTAATGGGTTAACTTGTACTATCTATACTGAACAAAATTTCGGCGGCTTCGATACCCAAAACTTATTCAAAATCGACCGGAAACACACCATTTTTAATGCGCTCAAGAACTCGCTGGCGCTAATGGGTTAACAATAGCATACAAATCATAGTTGACTTATGGACCACGTATGTGCCAATTTTCATTACATATGGTTCGCTGAACGTCGTGTAATGATGCAAAAACGACATATCCAAAATATTATCATTTATATAGAAAGCGCCCTCTATCGGAATCACCCTGTAGTTATGCATGGACATACTTTGGGTCAGCACCCACACAACACATTTTATTGCACCCCGATTGATAGTTCCGTTCCAAAGTTATACGCATAACAAATATTCCGACGATAACGCCATCTACAGGTATTTTCCGGAATTTTAACACGTACGAACACAGCTTAGAACAACATAAACATAACGCAGGTTGTTTCACGACAATCGGATGAACCGTTTGGGCGTGATGCTACTACATACATAGACCATTCATTTTTATATAATAGATTATTCAAAATATGCAAAAATAAGCACAGATCAGACGGAATACAGACCCTATTATTCAAGGTTTGATTGCGAACCTAAGACTTGAACGACCACTTTGCTCAACCCCTGCTCTCTCGCACGCCCAGGAAATCGACTGGGAAGTCGAGCTGGCCGTCATCATCGGCAAGCGAGCCCATCATGTCGCCCAAGCCGACGCCATGGACCATGTCTTTGGCTACTCGGTGGCCCAGGACATTTCGGCGCGCGACTGGCAGAAACGGCGCAACGGCGGCCAATTCCTGATTGGCAAGTCGATGGACACGTTCTGTCCGCTCGGGCCGGCTGTGGTGCACAAGAGCCTGGTGGCGGATCCGCATCGGCTGGCGGTTGAGTGCGACGTGAATGGGGTGTCGAAGCAGCGCGGCAACACCGATGAGCTGATCTTCCGGATCGATGCTATTGTGCATCTGCTGAGCCAGTGAGTGTTTTTTTTAGTTTGAACGAGTTATTTGGACTAGTATTCGACTAGTATTCGATCAGCAACTTTGAAATTTTGTCTAGGTTTACCAGAGAACAATACAGCCGCTCTCACATGGATATTACCAAGAAAATGTCGAAGTTGGAAACGTGATATCTGGAGACCGACCAGCAAATATGAACTGAATATTTTTGTGGATTGTAACGCAATCATATTCTGGTCGAATCTGACTATTTCCAAAGACCCACGAAAGGAACGGCAGGCCTTCTTCTGAAAAAGTAGCGCTACACTTTGTTGTTACTTTTACCAAGCGACGAATTTATGTTTCATTGCTAAACTGCGGATCAATTTGAACAATGTTTGATTCCATTTTGTGCCCTCGGATGTCGTATTGATGAAAAGCTACACAAGAAATGGGAACAAATTTGAATATTCAACGATTTTACCTAAACCTAAACCTACACGAATTTGGAAAATCCTTGGTTCAAAACTTGGTCAAGACCTCTGGAAGATAGATCTTCTGGAAACTGAAACTTTACACTGGTGTCGATACGCTTATTTACTTGCTCGTTATCTCATTTCGATTCCTCAATCAATTTGAATAGAGTTCATTTTTCAAGAAGAACCGCTAGAAAACATAAAAACTATAACATCTGACCGGAAAATCGTCGAATCGTCGATCAAGTGAGTGTTAGTTGAATGGACAATTAATTTCTCGTCAATCGTGACCCATTCACAGAACCATCACTCTGCAGCCGGGCGACGTAATTCTGACCGGCACGCCATCCGGAGTGGGCATGCACCGCAAGCCGGCCGAGTTCCTGAAACCGGGCGACCTGATCGAGTCGCGCATCGAGTCGATTGGCACGATTTCCAACCGAGTGGTGGCCGATTGTTGAGGCGCGAATTGGCCAGCTGTTTCGCCCATCTAGTCGTGGGTTTACGAAAGTTCAAATATAGGAGTTTCCAACGAGAAAACTTCATCTTTGGTACTAAATAACACAAAACGTAGGAGTGCACGTTATGTAAATTTTCAAGAATTAAAATATTTGCCAATTAACAATTTATTCATGGAGCTATTCGCTCTCAAAAATCAACCGTTTTGGCCGAAAATAATTACTAGAACGATGATATGCGACGTTTTTTTCGAACTGAATTATATTACACATAACTCTGCCTCACGCACTTCACTCACGCCTTACCACACATTCTTCACGGTCAGCCCGCTCACCACTTCAGCGGCTTCGTGCGCGTCGCCGTGAACTCCTCGCGCGAATGATACGGCCTGTACGGATCGTCGACGTAGTGGCGCGGTCGCCGCCAGAACGGCGTCACCATCTTGTCGAGCAGATGCGCCTGCGTCGCATTGACGAACACGTGCTGGCGCAGCCGGCGCTTCAGGTCGCCCGTCTTGCGCCACATCTTCTTGTTGCGGCCCTGACGCGTGCGGATCCAGCCGCCCCACTCCAGGCGCATGAAGCGCTTGACCACCGGCTTGACGGATTTCCGTTTGCCCTTGCGCAGCGAGAATTTGGTTACGGTGCGCGCCGGCGGCGCAGAGCACAGGAGCGCCAGGATGCGCGGATTGGCGGAGAGGAGTTGGCTGGTGGTGGTGGTGGTGGGTTTGGTGGTCAGGGTTGAAAGAGCACCGGACGGATTCGAAGCGATGGAGAGCTGCGAGAAGGCGCGAGTCGGCAGCTGAGCCAGCGGAGCAGCGGCTGCTGCTCGGGACGCGGTTTGGAGCACTAGCTGGCAGCTGGCCGCTCGACGGCAGGCACCTGGAAGGGCGGAGATGTGAGTAGCGAATTGCGGGGGTAGAAGGTTCACTCTGGGGTTTGACTTACCGGCCAAAGCGATGCGTAACATTTTGTTGGCTGTGGGGTCGGATTGAGGTTAAGATTGGCGCTCTGGCGGCGATTCAGTCACCTGTAGAAGGACATGGCCATGGCCAGATGGTGGATGGGTTGATGGTTACATGTTCGAATTAACTTAAAGTTTATTCACCTTTTATCTGGATTGAATGGGAGCAAATGTTTTACACCAAATCGACCGCTGGCGATGCGCAAAAAAATCTCCAGTGTTTTGGTTTTGATTGCGAGGTTGTGACAGCTTTGATAGAGCACAGCATATTTGTATATTGATGTACTAGACTATGTTGCAATTTTATGAGAGTGTGGGGCATAGATAGAATCGTATAGACAATAAATAATAATTTGTAATTATTTTTGTAGCAACAACAAACAAATATTGGAACATTATTCAAAAACCGGCGATCAAAATATTTATTGTCATTCGTGATATTTGTGGGTGTTTTTTTCATGAGATTTCTTATAATTTTCTTATATTTAGAACATTATCCGAACATGTATTCGAATTTATCTCCTGCTTGTTCATTTATGCAATATTTGAACCAGTATCAGGCGATAATTATGAACAATAAACGTCAACATAAACATTATATATGTTAAATATATGATATACAGAGGTACACAACGCTTTTATATGTGGTAATCCCTCCATATTTCACTCACATATACTACATCGAGTGACATGTGAGCACATATATGTCCTCTATACTAAATTTTGACTCAAATGTGTCACTCATATCCATATATCACAAGGCGTATGCGCACGTACCTTGACGTTTACGCGCATTTATATCCTTCCGACGCACAGGTCACATGCACGTGCTAGTCGTCGCATACATATGTCAGTCGGAAAAGGATCGCACATGTTGACCAACATATATCACGTCGAAACGTGTCATCGTCATCCACACACAAATCAACGAAAAACAGTTCTCGTCGGCACAATTGCAATATGACTTCGACCGTAAGCCCCTGTTCCATACCCCGTTTTCTAATGTTTGAAAAATGGTCTGTATCTTTGATAATGGTGTTCATTGCAGTCGTCTGGATGTATTTGGTTTTAGTCTCCACATTTCGTCGTTCCCGCCGCTATTTGTAAGTATTCTCGAATAGAAAACGTTTCGTTCGGATACCAAGTTTTTATCATTGTTTCCCCCGTTAACAGGAATTTACGTTATGAATGCGCAAATGTCATGGTGAATTATTTTATTGACGCATATTCCATCTACATGGGCATATGTACTCTAGGTGCGTCAATATCGTCAATATCGTCAGCCATTGCTCTAATAGTCAGCCAAATCATTTATGGTTTTGTATTGAATTTGGCATTGAAGGGTGTTTTAAGCTCGTTGGTTAGTTTTACATAGAATTTAATAATAAAGATATGCGAGAATAAATACCGTTGGAATATAAACCAAGGAACAACAACAACAACACATGAGTGACAAGTGAGCACATATGAAAAAATGTGTTTAAATTTCACTCAACAAACCACAGCAACAATTGCGTATGCGCACACCTTGACGTGTTGCGATATCCATTCATCCTTTAGAAGCACAGGTCGCATGCATGTGCTTGTCGTCGTACAGCACGTTAGTCGAGAAAGAATCATTCGGCGCGCACGACGTGTCGGCCAATCAACACACTACAAATCACAAATCCCGAATCGTCGTGACAACCATATATCTTGACAAATAATTCTGGCATCAATTACAATATGCCTTTGACCGTGAGCCGCTGTTTCATATCCCATTCTCCAGTGATCGAAAAATGGTCCGTATCATATATGATGGGGCTCGTATCTTTTACGATCTTATGGACGAATTTAATTCTTCTCACCAGTATTCGTCATT
>CAXHKQ010000030.1:0-27249 GCA_964017145.1 Agrocybe praecox
CGACGACGACGACGGCAGTAATCCACAAATGAATCGTCGTGACCAAGAGACACAACGACGAAAAATCGAAGCTCACACGCAAACACACACACGCACCGCACCACTTTGGGCTAGTTTACACTCGCGTCGCGCACTCGCGTCTGTATGTGTTTGTGTTTTAATAATGTTGTTGGTGCGTTATCGTCGTCGTTGTCGCGATTCGGCGACAACACAGCGGCGTAAATTAGCACAAACACCCAAACGAGCGATGAGGAGGAAGATCGCACTGTGTGCTGTATTCACTGTATTCAATCAGCCCCTCGCTCTCGCTCTCGGCTCTCGGCCGTAACGTAATGAACTCAGCTCAGTGTATTTGGTGTGTATTTGGGGGGCGAGTTCACTCCTCACGCAAAAGCAGCAGCGACGACGACGTTTTTTCGTCGCGCGCGCGCGCGCTCGCTCGCCGTCGTCGTCGACAATCGGCAATTATTTATTATTATTGTGTGCACAGCAGACTTATGTACTTTTGTCTGTGCATGTGTGTGCGATGTGCGCGGGAGGGGAGCGGAGGAGAGATCGACGATGTCTGTATTAGATTCACACTCGCTCGAATGACGAACGAAAGGGGGCCCTCGCGCAATAGATAAACCCCGTGTATTTTTCGCGATGTGGTTTTTTCACGACCCGACGGAAACGACGACGACGGGCACCGCACAAGGACCACCCACTCTCTTCTGCTTCTGCTTCTGCTGCTCCTCCGACGCGCATATGCGTGTGTATTACATATGCATGCACATTCTCTATGCACGCACGCACACACAATGTATGCGTGTGTGTGTGTGTATTGAACTTATTTCCACTCGGGGTCGTCGTCGACGACGACGGCGGGTTGACGTTGTTGTCGGCAACAACAAACACACACACTTGCACACACGTGTGTTAATCCACACACACACACACCAAACGGAACGCACGAATCGAACTTCTGCACACACACACTCTCGGTTGGGTGGCTTCTCTGGCTGGCTGGCTAGCGATCGCACTTTTTCGCGAGCCGGATTCGCAGCCGATTTTTCGCACTTTTGCACACACCGCGAAAGAATCGGAAAGACTACTGCGAAATGATGCGCGCGCGCGACGACCACCAATTAAATAACACTCGCGCGGACGACGTCGATTGGCTCTGGCTGCGACGCGGACGGGTTTTTTGTCGGTTGCTCGGCTGTGTCGTCAGAGGAAAACGCGACGACGAGCCACACACAAACAGACTCGGCGGACACAGTAGAAGAAGCAGCCGACGACGACGACTTCTCACTCGCACATCCACACCGTGTCAGAGCGTAGCGCACAGTGTGCGCGCGGAACGAACCGCACGAATTCGGATATCTTCACTTCTGCCTGCTGCAGCAGCGGCAGCGGCGACGCAACACCGCAGCAGCGCAGACGCGAGCTCTCTGTGTATCTCTCGTGGCTTGCGCTCTCTCGCTCTGCGGTCTGCTGCTGCGTCGAGTTCATTCGTCGTTCGCACATACACTGGGGGTTTTTGTTGCTACTGCGCGAACAGATTGGTATATTAGCAGCGTTTGTTGTTTTGTTACACACGCGCGCACAGTGTTATTCTTGTTGTTTGTTGTTGTTGGTCGGTCGGTCGGGCTGCTGCTGCTGTTTAGCGAGAGATGGAGAGAACATTGGTATGTGTGTGAGTGTATGCGCGTGCATGTACAAAGTTGTGTATATGCGTGCGTGAGTGTGTTTGGTATTTGGTTGCGCGTTTAGGTCGATTTCACATACACATGTACTCGCGCACGCACGCACACACAATACACACACACACTTACGCACGGTGCGATTTCACCTTTGATGGTGAGACTAGAAAATGGCGGCGCGATCGAAACACACTTATTAGGATTTGATTGGGAGAGTAGCACAGTACATAGGCATGCATATCAAGCGAGTGCGGCACATATCCAAAATAATGTGGCGAATGAACTCTCGGTTTGTGGGGTGTGATTGTACTCGGATATAAACGTTGAATATGCAGTTTGAATTATTTCGCAAAACATTTACTAGCAAATAATGTAATTACAGTGAAAAATATTCACACACTCGATATGCATTTAAAATATGCATTTTTGATAAAGCACATTGATACCAATATCTGGCAGCCCTGTTGCGAATATTCTCGCTCGCTCGCGCGCTCTTGTTGTGTGTTTGCGGTGCTCCCCGAATAAAACACCAACAAATTACACTTAACCGACGCGCACAAACACAAACTCGCTCAACTGGACGCGACGCTATGGAGCAGCAGCAACTGTTCCACGCACACAATCACAAGCATATACCTATAGCAGAGTTTGTACTGTGTTTTACACTATGCGCGTTTCAAGTGATATTATACATATTTTATGCACTATTCATCTGATTTGCTTGGATATTGATGATTTATTCTGTAAAAACAAACCCTTGACTTCGTGAATGGATTTGTTAGTCCATAATCGTATGATGATGAGCAATGTTGTTGAACATTGTATTTCATAAGATGCACGACACCACCCAACATTGTGAAAGTACATACGCACACACGCAATAATAATCAGCACAGAAAACGTACATGCATGTACGGGAAACACACACACTCGCACACACACACACTCACCGACCGCAATTCACACATTCATGCGCTCTTTGCGGTGCGGCGGCGGTGAAACAACATTGTTGTATTGGTATGGTGTTAGTGTTCGCATTTCTGTTTGTGTGTGTGTTTGGTTGTGCGGTTGTCTTATCGTTGTCGTCGTCATCATCATCATCATCATCATGGGTCGCATTCATGCCGCGTCTCGCGCACACAAATACCGTCAACAAAAAAACTGTTCACACTCATGTGTGTGGTGTGTGGGTAGGTGGTAGGTATGCGTGTGTCTGATGTCCGATTCTTGTCGCTCGCAGGTCGGTTGTTGCACGAACATTATTATATAGACACAAACACACACAAACACGCACCGCGGCGCTGATCTCGTTCGCACGCACGCACGCACGCAAACACAAACATAACACGCATAGCAGATCACTCTGCTGCCCGAAATCACCTTCGTTCGCCACTCAACCATCTGATATCGACTGCAGACGCAACTGAACCTCCAGCTCGGATTCGGTTCATTCAGTTTCAATGTGTGACTGTGTGACGTAGTGAAAGTGTACTAAATGGTTGGGGTTGGAAGAACACTTGATAAAACAATTGATTTGTGTCTTTTCACTAACAATAAGTGCCAGGAAAATCGGTGTTCTGGTGCCAACCACATCAAATCGATAACATTTTCGTAAGTGCCATCTTTTAAAGAAGGAATGTGTCATGGAATTTCATAAAGTAAGTTTGAAAGTTATGCCGTTTATTGTACATTCGCCGTTCATCAAAAAATTACGTGCTAATGGAGAAGAAAAATTCTTTCTTGATGTAGCACTGTTTTTCTGACGGGAAAAGTTCGGGCTGGAGCCAGAAACATGTTTTTATTTCATGTGTGCAGGTTCTTCCCCAATCCGAAAACAAAAATTGCAATTGTTTCCAAACTCCGTACCTGCTATTTTGGGCACCGAATGCGCGCTGTCGACGGCCTAAATGACAAAACATCAAAAAGTTTCACCAAATAGTTTCGGAAACAGACAAGTTTCACTGAAGATCCCTAAAGATATGAAAACAATGTTTAGACATATCGTGCATGCGAGTTTGAGAATGCGAGGAGCATTATGCGGAAATGGAGCCGCAAATCGCAAAAACTGACAATTGTCATAATCAACAAAATTCGATAATTGAATGATTGCCTGTGACATTGTGGTCTTATTTACGGTGTTATCCGTATTCGGCCCTAAGTGACTATTATCAATATTCAAATTCAAAATGGTATCTCCAGGGAAAGAATGTTAAATCGCGAAAAATGGGGACTTTGAAAGTGTTTTCGCCAAATATTTTTCTAAAGTGATCTTGATACTTAAGGATCGCTGGATTTTGGCTATCGGCCTTGAATGAGACCATGTAGAGGAACCTTAACAGTTTTCATCATAAAGTTTGTGTTTTGACATGTTAATGTTTATACTCCTGGTATGTATACTGTATACTGAAAGTAAAACCGCAGAAAATGCACAAAATCACACTTGGTTTTACAGTAAAGTGGGTAAAGTGGGAAATTTTCATTAGTCGAGCTTTCGTTGCCAAAGCGATGCGTTCAGTTTGATCAGCCGAGACACAAATCACCGAGCTTCTCGCCAACCAACGGTTCGAAAACCGGATGGAAAAATATCCCTCGATAACGCGCCATCTATCAAAAGACGCGCACACGACTTGCTGCATAATTGTGCCAATATTACCGCCATCTATCAGAAATTCAGCGCTGTGCTCTTACGTTGAAAGCTATGGAATTTCGAAATCGGTTGTGAATTTGATTTGAAATATTAGAGCGCAACGGGGTAATTATTGCATGGGGGCAATTTCAGCAACCTTTTCTTCAAAAACGGAGATATTTTACTTATATTAAATGTGTCTTAAATCTGATCGTATATGGCCGCTTACACAAACGTTATAGCTCTGAACAAGAACTAGATTGGACTTCATGTGTTATTTGCGGTCAAGATTATTGGTGAAATTCTATAATTTTGTTTGCAAACTCAAGTCTGGTTCTTTGTTCTTTGACTAGACATTTGTATATTTTCATGAGATTAGGTACATTATAGCCATAACTAAAGGCATTGGAACGGAGGCATGTCGAAACAAATGTTCCATAAATAAGTGAACAAAACGTAATATTCTGTTTTTATCTTATACAAAATCGGAAACCTGTAAATATGCCTTCTTGCGAAAATAATTAAACAGTTTTGGCAATTTTAACTTTTTCTTGCTAATTTTATCAATTATATGTGAAATCTTAGATTGGCCATAGAATCTTCTTAATATATATAATCAAGTCATTTTCCTTTGAGGTAAATAGACGCCGAAACTAGTGAACCGATTATGATGAAATTTTGTATGTGTGTGTTAGGTCAGAGCGTGTTCGTGGCATGGTTTCGATATTCTGCGAATCAAGGAAATATAAAAATTGATCGTTTTTCGTAAAATTTATCTCAGAAACCAACCAGTTCCTCTTATCAGCGGTCGCGCATATGTTGTTATAATTAATGTATTTATCGAAGAAACCAACCAGTTACTCTTATCAGCGGTAGCGACATCTGTTGTTATGATGGAGAGTATTGAGCAAGTCTGCAATTATGGATAATCTTATGATATGCTAGCGACATCTGTATTTGAATAGCCATATTTTCAAACCAGTTATCGCTAGCATATAATAAGAAAGATTATCCATTTGAATACAAAGACATGGTTTAGTTTATTGCATTGTTTTGCGATGCCGCCGAAAATCGAAAATCGGACGACGGACTCGCAGAGCGAGTCAAACCGTATATTAACGATCCACACAACGAAATCAAGATCGCGATCTTTTGAGCCGGGCCGCATTTAATTACAACACAGATTTAGACTATGACCATCACAACTCAGATGCAATGAACAACATTTCAGTTTCTGCGGCGCGATGGAGTTCAAACATAAGACATCAGGAATGTGTTGTGCGAGAGGTAGGGTGAAACTGCCACCGTTTAACTCATCTCCAGCGACCCATTATGCACGTTCAACGTTCAAAAACATTAACATGTTTATATTGTTGGAACGGAGTTTCGAGAGTACCCACTGCCTTTGTACTTATAAGAAGATGTTGATAAATCATTAATATAAGCAGCAGAGCCGAACATTTGGCATTATAAACTTTTTGGGCAGTTATTTTAAGCCATAAGTCCGTAAGCCTTGTGTAAGCCAAACCGCACTGCGAGTTTTGCCTTTCATGTATGCGGACGCATTTTTGTTAGCTTCAGCAATATTCAAAATTACATCGAAACCCTTATACAATCACAATCGTCTACAATATATTATTATTTCTAACTCAAATATACTTTTCAGATCAGAGCTATTTAAGAAATCTGTAGAAAAAGCCGAAAATGTTCGATGATTCCTAAATGAACATATTTGAGAAATTAAATCACTTTTGTTTGATGTGATTTCCCCTTGATTTTGGCTTAACAGTAAACACCCCACGTAACGCCACGGCGTTATTTCATGCTTTCTCTTCGATATTACGACTCTTCAATCTGAATATTTTTCGTTACTTTATAAGTCTGATTTTTCTTGACACCATACCATTTTTTATATTTTTTTAGGATGAAAATACCTATCATATTACTGCTGGGCTCAAAGTCGAATACGAATCGGTCTACCACGTGAAGCCTCGGTGTTTTTATATTAGGTGTATAACCTTGCTCATGCCGTTTTTGTATATGAGTCTATAGCGGTCGTTCTGACTGATGCAAATTGATCAAAGTAAACATGGAGCAAGCTTGGGCATCTGTCAACAATATTGCATCAAAACATAGTCCCAAATAAATTTGCGCCACAGACTTATGCCCAGTCAAACATGTCCGTGTTCGCGCCGAATTTTCGTCATTTGCGGGAAGTCATGCTTTTCTTATTTAAATCGAAGACCAGTAAGGCTGTGGCTCATCGATGCGCTCAAAATCTTACGGCGAGGCTGCTTTTGATGATAAAGATAGTGTCGCGAGTGAATTCAACGCTTCAAAAATTGTGATTCCGGAGTCTTAGGCCTTTTGGCCTTTTGTTGGGACCAGATGTGTATGGTGTGTTATTAAGGGCTGAGACCAAGTGAAATCAACACATGGGATCGATACCGAACGAAACTGATGCGTTTGAGTCGATCACTAAAAGAGCAGCGGCTTCAATTGAATAAAAGAGACAATTAAGTAATTTTCTTGTATGGCAATTTTAGACACTTCATCGTAAAACATGTCAAATAATACCTGGAAAGTCCAAAAAGGGAGATCTCAACCCCCCGCTGTACTCTCCGGACTTGTCTCTATCTGAATATAGTAATTGTCCCGATCGATGGACCTAGGCCTCGTTGACGAGGACTCCTGTTTTCATGAATAAGTGAAAAATGGGACTGTTTCATGAATCGCTACAGAAGATGACCCGTTGTAAGGCCACGAAATCCGAATGCTGCCCGAAAGATGGTCGAAAGTAGTAGCTAGCAATGGCCAGTATTTTGAATAAGATATATGTAGCCGTATCTTCACAATAAAGTCTCAAAGTTGGACAAAAAACGGCATGAGCAAGGTTATACACCTAATATTTTATTCGACTTCGAATCATTCCTAAGGATTTTCGATAATTTCGATGGAAATGACTGCTATGACGAACCATGAATGTACTTTTTCGGTATAAAAATGTACTTTTTCCATTTTTCTTTCTTCAAAATGAACTAAAAAGTACGAATGTACTCGAAACGGCAACACTGGCCGTAAGCCGTAAGCAAATACCACTTGCTGCTCGCTGCGCTAACGAAGAACGAACTGAACAAAAAAAGGGAGAAATAACCGATTCGATTAAGTGACGCTTAGTCAAGTTTCGAACCACTTTCTCTGGTATTCTCAGCTGTTATCATATGTTTTGACGTTTACATACGGCCGAATGAAAACAGTGAAAAGTGTTGTTGTTGTTTGCGATTTTACTAGCGAGCGAGCGAGCTGCTAAAGCTAAAAAGCCGAATGTAATTCAAAACAACGTCTTATTTCACATAATTGTTCAATAACATCGTCCCTGGGCGTCTTCAATCCATCCGGCACAGATTCTCATCATGGGCAACATCCAAGCGGCACCGCAGGGCGACGTGACGCCGACGTTCGACGCGAAACTGGGATTCGAGGCTCCGCGCAAGCAACGAGGCAAGTTCCTTCCACCCGCACAGTTATAAACAACGCTGGGGCTTGCCTTGAGCTCGCAACCCATTATCAAATCCTGCCCAGTGCCCCCCCCAGATGAACCGTAACACCTTGAGGCTTACATAATGCCGAAATGTTTGTATTCACGGCAAATGTAAGGTTATGGCGTATGTTGTTTTATGAGATTTGTTTGTATGCGCGTGCAAGTGCAACGCGCGACTCAGCTGTTCCTTCTCACCTGCGTACACCGTGCTTATCACACCGTTATCATTCAACATTTGCTCTCCTCGCAGTGATGGTGGCCACCGAGGCGGAGATGGTGTCGGCCAAGCTGCCGCTGAAGGATCGCGACTACTGTGCGCACAAGCTGCTGGCCTACCGCGGCTGCCGAGCGGACGTGTTCCCCTGGCTGTACAAGTGCAGCCACGAGCGTCACGAGTACCTCACCTGCGAGTACGAAGAGTAAGTTTCGCATGGGAATCGAAAGACAAATAAGTGCACTATTGACTGATGACGACGCTCCGAACGCGCCTTTTCAGTTACGTTCTGCGCATGAAGGAGTTCGAGCGCGAGTCCCGCCTGCAGGCTCGCCAGAAGCGCCTCGACAAGTGAGCACACACACCCACACACAATACATATGAATAATGGTTGATTTAGTGAAGCCGTGCGCGTACGTGTCGATTTTTTGTGTCGATAATAAAAAGCCAATCGTTGCATTACACAAACGGAAGTACGAAAAAACAGTTGATATATTTTATTTCACCTTGACCACACTAGTGCTAATTAATTTATTACATTCCGATCACTATAAACTACAAGATATAGAGTGCGTGTGCATTAAGTAACAAATGGTTCAATATATTATTTTGTGTATAAAAACAACTATAGATCTCATCTGTTCAGCCCGAGTGCTGAACATCTAGCGTTCGGGACAAGCGCGAATAATTAGCTACATAAACTATATGTATTCCCTCGCTGCTCCTTCAAATGTCCTGCATCGCTAAAATGATATTCTGCAGCGCCGTTCGTGCCTCATTCGGTGCAAACTGGTTCAGGCACTTCATCGCCGTGAGCGTATGCTTGCGCAGCAGGGCGCGCGTCTTCTCCAGCCCGGGTCCGGCGCGCACGGCCCGATGAAGCTGCACATAGTCCACATTCTCCACCGTAATGCGTCCCGCCTGCTGAATGCCGGCGTACAGCTCCGGAGCGTGCTCCAGATGGAAAATCACCGGTGCCGAGACCAGACTGAACGACGTGCCAACGGCGATCTCGTCGCTCAGCACGAACGGCTCCAGATCGAGGCGTGCCTGCCAGGCGAGCGCCAAACTGCGGCCGAATTCGTAGCCGCACTTCTGGACGGCGGGCGATTGGCCGGCCAGGATCATGGTGCCCTGGCAGCTCTTGCCCAGCAGGCTGCCGGTGCCCAGCATGTGACGCATCTCCCACTCCTGTTCGGGCAGCCCCATTACGTCCGTTGGCTGAACGGGTTTCAGGTTGTCGAAGTGGGTCTTCTCCAGCTGGGCGGTGTACTGGGCGAATTTGTCGGCCTGCTGGGCGGCGGTGAGCGGCTTGGAGGGCAGCGGGTTGTTCTGCTCGTCGCGGTCGCCGACGAATTCGGCTTCGGCGAGGTCGCGGACGGCGGAAGAGATGAGCTCGACGAGTTGTTGGTTCCTGATTGGGGTCGCAGAGTCAGAGTGTTTGGAAAAGGTTGGTGTACGTTTTTTTTGTTTTCGCTAAACAAACGATATTGTTGATTGTAGTTATATCATGATTGGGAACAGCATTTGATTCAACCGCTAAATCAAATTTTGATTCGAGTCAAGTCCGACAAGATGTTTAAAATGTCCATTCAACTCAAAAGTAGCTCGCCTTTCATTCAGTTTATATATAATGAGAATTGAAAACATTTTAAATTTGCTTTACGACAAAAAAGGTCATAGAAATAAGTCTCATTGCGATCTTCTCATGCAATCACCGCACAACATCGCCGCTTACCTCAGTCCCGCCAGCTCCGCGCACGAATTGCCCAGCAAATAATCGCCGCTCAGCAGCGCGATCTTGTTGCCGAACGTCATCTCGCCGTGCAGCGACATATCCTGGCCGGCCTGCGCCAGCGGCTGCAAATTGATCAGACCCTGGTGCACCATGTGCGAGATGCGGATCATCTCGCACACCTCGGCGAGGGCGCGCTGCGACGGCAGCACGCCAGAGTTGGCGTCCGTCTCCTGGTCGGCGAGACCGAGCTCGGTGTTGGCCGCCGCCGACGTTTGTCCGGCCGTCTTCGAGAGCAGCAGCACGATCAGACCCCAGGTCTGCATGTTGTTCTTGCCATTGTAGAGGAGATTTCTGCGTTGCGTTGATGAGCGAGAGTGAATTAGAATCGTTGCGGAATGCGACATGCGGTCATGATTAGGTTATTGATACAAATTAGCACCTTATTCCAATAGGCTATAACCGAATCCAGAGATCAATATTCCATCCCAAAGTATAGTATGTAGTAAAGTATAATAATTCAGATCACCAATATAATATATGTACAATAGATCCTCGCCGGGGGAGAGAAGAGGCGAGTGGGGGCCTGGACCATATCAGAGAAACCAACCGACCAACCGTGGATTAGTTTGAGGCCAAGGGCAGAAATAAACGCTTACCGTTCGTTTTCTAAAATATGTTCGATGTTTTCAGCTGCCTTTCTGCTCTCAAAAATATAATAATGATGTTGGAAAATATTCACCTGGATAAGTCAACAATCAAATTCAACGCACGCAAGAAATGTACTCGCTGTGATCGCATAACGTTACCGCTTGCACACAAACAAACACACACACACCTTGACTCACAGAAGACTTTCACTCAAGACGCGCGAGATTATAGTATGTGGCATGAAAAATACCTATGCAGTCGGATGCGCGATGCGCGCATCAACGCGCTCATTCATTCATAAGCTATGCGCATACACGGCGGAATTCCCGTCGTCGAGATCCTACGTGCGAGGTGTGTCAGAATGAGCACAATTTCAGCACACGAATGCAATGCAAACAGTCGCCGCCGAACACGATTGACGACTTTTTCCGAACGTTACACACAGAATTCACACAGAACAGTAGAGGCGCAAATGACGACGACACATTTTGGAACGCACACGGACGACACATAGACGGCACACGGACACACACACACACACACCCGCACATACTTAGCCGTCTTCAGCAGCGGATGGCTGCTGCCCACCAGCTTGCGCAGATGGCCCGCCACATTGGCGATCTCGTCGCTCAGCAGCCAGCGCAGGCTCATGAAGGACGTCGGATAGCCGACCACCTTCTCGGCGGCGCTGAACGCCCGATTCCATTCGGAATTGGTGAGCGCCTGCGGCATCGTTGTCGTCGTCGTGGTCGCCGTGGCGGCTGCGGCTGCTGTGGCTGCTGCCGATTTGCTGCTGCTCCAACGCGGCGATGGGCCGTGATTTATGCTGCGCAGTTGCAAGCAGGTCGAAGCAAACGGCAGCGTGGCTGACGTGTTCGTGTGGGCGCCAGCGTGCAGGATGGTGGACACGGTGCGACGCACATGAATGCGGGCGGAGCTGAGCATTTTGATCAAGCGTAGAACGGACGGAATTCGGAGGGGGCGAGTAGGTGAGCGAGAGATTGCACCGCGCGACGACGATCTGACGACGAAAGACGAATCAGGTGGAGCACGGACGACGGACGACGAATAATGCTGCCAGCCAGCAGAGCCAGCGAGGTATATGCGCGTGTTTATTGTACTACTTGCTGTGTACTACGCGCAAGGTGTATATTCAACAGGTAAAAGTGGGACAACAAAAAGAGAAATTCTTTTTGGCATCGATTATGTTTTGGTAGCTGGCTGGCCCGATCTGACACCGAGCTGTCACGAATCGGTTCTGTGGCGGAGTGCGTTCGAAAGTATGTGAATTATGCGGCCGTTCACAATAGAGTGCGCGGTTCACAACGACATTTGAGTTATTGATTTTTGCCAAAGTTTTGCACGTTGGTAGCGCTGGCCATTTGTGGTGGAAAGTGGGTGGAAAGAAAATTATTTTTGAAAATTCTATTAGGTGTTTTAGTTTTGTGCTAGGAAAATACATTTGAACAAGATTTACTGATTTTTATCAGCCAATTCCGCACTATGCATGGCATCCCTATTTGTCTAGTCGCCCCCAGATTTACACACGCACAGAAGCTGATGAGTGAATCGGTGTGGTCCAGCCCGCAGTTCTACGCAGAAAGCTGAATCGAGTGCATCGTCCGTCGCGCCACACATCCAACGGACGTATACACACTCACACACGCACAATACAGTCATCGTGCGTGGACGAGCCCAACAAATCGGTGCACATTTATTGATGCTTAGAGGCTGAAGGTAAACGGCGAATAGTGCATAAATTCAGATAAACAATATACAAATGGAGATAACGCGAGTGTGTTTTGTGGGGTGCTGATTTGCGCCTATGACTGACTTAGAGTCGTTTATAAATAAACGCACGCATGTTCGGTCGTGCTGAACACAAGACATATATTTTCGTTTAAGGTGCGCACACACATGACACATGCACACTATCACACCGCTATAAATATCTTTTTTTGGCTACGCTTGTAATTATGTGCCAAATTCAATCATAAAACAATAACGCCAAAATATTATATAATACGGAAGTGATTGCAAGTGCGCGGTTATATTTTTAGAATAATTGTTATTTATTGCCTCCGCACATAGTCGCGCAAATATGGTGACCGAACGCGAACTAGATGAGGTGAATGCGAAGACAGCGGCGTTAGCGGAGGCTGAACAGAGTTTGCGCAAGAAAAAGACGATATTCGTGATGGTGACGGTGGTCGGCTGCATCGCGATTCTGTGGCCTCGCATCATATCGCCCATGTTGACTTCGGCGCCACCACAAACACCCACCCACACCTACCCGAGTCCAGGTTCGTGCGTTGTTGTTGGATATGTTTTGTTATGATTTGGTATGTTCTTTTTACGTTGACCTATTTTACGTTGGATATTATTTATTTATTTTTTATTTAGGTTGCTGCAAATTGAACCACCAACAGTTCTCGAATTTATCACTAAATGGAGATACGATGAGGAGTTTTAAAGTGCCGGAAGAGATTGGTGAATATTTTGTTTAGTAGTGAATTAATTTAATTTTTGCAGTATTTGTTCAAAGCAACGACCAGAATTATTGATTGACCAATTCGCATTCCAGCATATCGTCAAGAGCGACCGTCACACTTCAAGGACACGGGTGGCATGCATCCGGCGATGAAGGAACGTGGTCGCACAATTCCACCTACGAAAACTGTTCCGATCGTTGAGAAACGACCGGGCAATACGTACGTGCATCACGTCGAAGGTCGGGTGAGTATCTAGTGTTTGTTGGCGATATAGTGGAAAATATTGATACGAGTTGCAATTGCCCGCAGCCCGGTCCGATTCCCGGAATGCGAGCAGCGATGGCCGGAGCACAAGCCGGTGGCAAACGGGCGAAAGACACCGGCGGTTCGACTGGATTTCTGATGACTGTGTACACAATCGGCATCATGGTTTTCTTTGTGTACACCATCGTGAATGTAAGTGAACGCTACGGTAAAATAATCAACCGAAAATAGCACCAAACAATATTTTATAGTACTGCAAGAAGAAGAAGGTCCCCGAACCTGCGGAGAATGTGCCGAAACGTACCGAGTTCAAGCAGCAAGTGTTCCGCACCGAAACGAATCTGAGCAAGTTGCAACAGAAGAAAATCGGTATGTTTCACTTGATCCCAACATGCAAAAAGTACTTGTTTTGATGGCTGAATTTTCCTTTCAGGATGGGAGGAACACCAGACAAGTGAGTATCCGATTTGTGTTTGTTGTAAATCGCATTTCTCCTTTGTAATAATTCTGAACCAAAAGTGTGTTTGATATGATATCAAACACATGACATCATTCGAAATATTGCATTCAACTGGTATTTATGATTTAATTTTGTGTTTGATATCCTCTTAGATCTTCAGGATAACAATCAGAATAACAATTCCATTGTCGTGAAAGACACACCTGACATTGGACAGCCTCCCAAGAATACGAGGGAGGTCATCAGTCCGATCAGTCCGATCAGTCCGATCGACGTTGAGTCGTCCGAGTCTCTTGTGTTGCTTGACATAGCCGCACTGAAGCAAAGACTTCGTCAAACTGAGAATAAAATGTGCAGCATTATAGCAGTTATGTCTGAGACCGAGAAACAGGTGAGAACGAGTCAACGGTCAAAACCGTATTGACCAATGCACGTGTGTTGCACATTCAACCTCGAACTTCCGAACCCTTCGCGATTTTTTAACATTCAATATACTAGGCAGTCGAATTTTATTACAAAGGAGAAAAACCATATAACAATGTTGGTGCAATGCATTCAATCGTATCGAATATCTTGTACAGTCATTACAGCCATGCAAGGTCTGATAGATGCTGCTGACGAACACCTGTTCAAAGGCAGAGAATGTAGAGCTCAAGTAAGCGATCACACACACTCACTAATTTGTTGTCATCCTCCTTTCTCGTTTTACATTACTATAGTATTTTTGATAGTTTTTTTGTTCACGAAAATATGCTTTACATTTAAACCATTATATTGATGTTGTGGTTGCCCATCCGTATTTGTTCGATGTTTTGGCTTCGTGTAAACGTGTTTTCATCTTTCCGATTTATTGTTAACATTATTTTGAAATTCCCAGGCTGCTCTCAAACACAAATCCATTGAAGAGGAAGCCGCTAAAGCGGCACTCGAGATCAAAGAATTGGCGGAACACGACGAAGCCGATGCGGACATCAGGGAGGAGTTGAAACTGATTACAGAGAAGTTGGCGCGTGCCACGAAGCTCGCTGCAAAGAGGGAGGCCAACGAGCACGACAACTGTACAGTCAAGGTTCTGGGCCTGGAAGTCACCACCACGAACGATGGCAACAAATCATGGAGTCGCCCACAAACTCCAGTATGTTTATCGTGTTACAAAATATTATTGCGATGCATGAAACTCAATTGATTCTGATTTGTTGTCTAAACAGTCTGTCGAACCCGAGCCCGTTCCGCAGTCGATTTATCTGGAGGGAACAATTGGACCGGATTCGAACATCTTGGTGAAGGACGCTGAGACGAAGACGGACGAAGTGCTGAACGACGACGAGTACGATGCCGATGAACAAATGGTATGATTGAACTTGAATCAAGAAACATATTTGCTATTATGCACTTATCATTTGATTGTATTTTTTCCAGGTGGTGCTCAGCAGCAAAATGACCTTGTCATTAATCAACGTAGACAATGAGCGCGTAAATTAATTGCATCAACATAACATTACATATTACATTGCATTACATTGTATAGAATGTATATGTTATGAATAAATAAATGTGTGTAATTCAGTATGGGAGCAAACACCTGAACCAACTTGACTTCATTATTCCAACGCCATAAATAAGTCCAATTTCGCACAAATTAACTATTCATGAGCGTGTATCGCACACTATATTTCTATATTCACCACTATGCCCGTACCATACACACCACTATGCAACGGAAGCGAACACGCGAAACCAAACTTTTGGAGTGTGCGTGTGCGAGTTTTGTGTGTATTGTTGTCAACTGTCTACACCTCGAAAAGAGCCTGTCTTCAAAGTTGGCACGCTTCGAAGCGTTCAGTATTGCTTGGATACCGAAAGGAAACACACCGTTGAGTGAAAAGCAGCCGCACCGTCGCGTACATCGAACATCGTTGGCAACGCGTGCGAATTTTCCGAGACATAACACAAGACAAAGTTCATTGTATTATTTGTAAACATAATCTACAGTTTAGTATTCGACGCGCTGAGTGATAGTGATTATATTGTTCTAGTTGCGTTATTCTGCATATAAAACAACCTTTTGCTAGCAAGTGTGTGGATTAGTTGCATTGCTGAGCATCACCAATCGCATTCAAAATGAGCAGCGATGAGCAACAGGGGGGACATCGCTGTCTCGCCGCCGATGAAACCGAGTACGTGGTCACAACACCAATCGTCATCAAACGACTGAACAAAGGCTGCACCAATCTGATGTACGAGTGCGAGATGGACAAGAGTGTGGATATTGCCGGCGGACGCCATAAGTCGGTAAGATTTGCAAAGGGTGTTTGTGTTTGCATGCGCACTCAAACACAAGCTCGCTCTAATTCCATACACCTGTGCGTGACCTGATTTAAGGGCTGGTGTGTATTTCATCTAACTAAATATATACTCGGGGAGCCGTCCGCTCCGCATCTGACCACAACATGTAGAGAGTGGTTTTATTCATTCATACATTTATTGTAGAGCGCGTTTTTTGTGGGTCATACACGTAAGGTATGCAAATTGCAGAGTAATTACTATATTACCGTCGTCCGTGCGTGCGACAATGAGCCAAATCACACCCAAACACTTGATATGTTCAATATTTTATTACGTCCGCATGAACTACACCCTAGACTATGTTTCTAATGCTCGAATCGAATTAATTACAGTTGACACTGACCTTATTAGGTCGTCTACTCGCAAGGCTCAGAGGGTTTCATTGTAGTAGCAACGCGCGGGGTGGTTGGTGCGTTGTGTATTTCTGTCTGACCACAACATTTAAAAGACACACAGACATACAGTTGTGTGCGGTGAATAGCGAAGGTCAATATGTTTTGCATTTTATTTGCGGCATGACATTTCATTAGGTCTAGGCGCACACGCAGAATTCGTGTCAACGATGTCGCCGCTTTAGGGGCTAACGGGTTTCCGGAGCGCCACACATTCGCAATATACAGCACATACACACATTATATGATGATTTTGCCCTTTACCCCCTCCACCTCGTCTTTGTTACTCTTCATTTTGCGTTCGCAGGCGCAGCAATATCTCCAGCGGGATCATCGCAACATGAACGCCATGCACTACTGCACGAAGAAACGCAACCTGCTGACGGCGGCGCAAATCGCCTCGACCGCACCGGAGCTGCTCGACTCGCCGGACGACGACGGGCTGACGCCGCTGCATCTGGCCGTCATCCAGGGCAACATGGAGCTGCTGCGCTGGCTGCTGGCGGGCAAAGCGAACGTGAACGCATTGGATAACGAGTGCCATTCGGTGGTGCACTGGGCAACAGGTGTGTGGTGTGAGTGTGCGAGTGTGTGTGTGTGTTTGTGTGTGAAGGTGTTTGTATGCGAATGAGTAGAGCGACGAAACTATTCGTCACTCAATTGTCACAGCGACATACACACAAAGTTGGTGTGTTTCGGGGCAATGAAATAGTTTCGTATGCATAATCGCATGCAAATACCAGGATATTGCATATGAACGCCGTCGAGAGAATGAGAATGTACTCAATGAATATAAATAACTAGCGGCTTCGCCACCAGCGTCCTACGGGCGGACAGGGTGCGCTTCGCGCACATCAGAACCTCTTCAGCCGATAAAAATGTATATGAATTCCTTGGACTACTATCGTCAGCCACATAACATTTTCGCGTTAAGATAATACATTGAAGAATTACGAAAATATAAAAGAACATTATTCCGCGGTACTACTTATCTTACTTATTTGTTTTCAAACATATACTTTGCACTTGGTTTAAAGATTCATTGATGTCGATTCCCTGACAGTTACGCGATATCGATTCCAAGATTATATTCCACGGAAACCCTATTTTTTCAACTTGTACTATCGATTCTGAAAAATCATTCCAGAATATCGTTGCCCTGCAATACCTTACGATCGCCCGAAAATACCCCTTTGTTTAGGCGTCCGAAAATTCGCTGGAGCGAATGGGTAACATGAGCATACAAAAAATAATATGTCTATGGCGACGTATTCACAAATTTGCATTGCATTTGACTCACTGGGTGTGGCGTGATGATGCGAAAACTACACTCACTTACGTTGGGTCAGCAACCACACAACACATTTTATTGCACCCTAATTGTTTGTTAAGTTCATAAGTTATGAGCATTACTAATATTCTGACGACAACATAATCTATAGGCATTTTCCAGAATTTCAATGCACACATACCGCAGTAGGATTCAAGTCAATCGGATGAGCCGTTTGGGCGTGATGAGGTTACATAGAGCATTCATTTTTATATAATAGAAGATACCCTGACACAGTTTACGTTACATTATATCGAAATCCCCGATCACGTTGCCCATCAAACATATTTATACGTAAACCCGAATAATTCGTTGAAAGCAATTGATGTCGTTAATGAGAAACATTCTGGCATATCGATGCCCTCTGAATACCCTATGGTTGGTGCGTTCAAAAATGACGATGGCGCTAATCGGTTAACAATACAATACAAATCATAGTAGACTTATGGTCCACGTATGTGCAAATTTCCATTACAATTGGTTTGCTGGACGTAGCGCAATGATGCGGAAACGACTTATCCCAAAGATTATAATTTATATAGAAAGCGCCTTCTGTCGGAGCTACCTAAATTGTGCATAGACATACTTTATGTCAACACTCACACAACAGACTTCATTTCACTCTAATCGGAGGATCCTTTCATAATTCATGCGCATTACAAAAATTTCGCCAAAAACACTAACTATTTTTGTATATTTTTTATGTCGCTTATGGGTTAACTTGAACCATCTATACTGAACAACCTTTCCGCGGCTTCGATACCCCAACATATTTCAAAATATCAAAAACGACCGAAAATACACAATACACAATTGATGCGCTCAAGAACTCGCTGGCGCTAATGGGTTAACAATAGTATACGAATCATAGTTGACTTATGGTCCACGTATGTGCCAATTTTCATTACATATGGTTCGCTGAACATCGTGCAATGATGCAAAAACGTCATATCCCAAAGATTTTCATTCATATAGAAAGCGCCCTCTATCGGAATCAACTGTAATTATGCATGGACATACTTTGGGTCAGCACCCACACAACACATTTTATTGCACCCCGATTGAAGGTTCCGTTCTAAAGTTATACGCATAACAAATATTCCGACGATAACGCCATCTACAGGCATTTTCCGGAATTTTAACACGTACGAACACAGCTTAGAACAACACAAACATAACGCAGGTTGTTTCACGACAATCGGATGAACCGTTTGGGCGTGATGCTACTACATACATAGACCATTCATTTTTATATAATAGACTAGCCGCTTCGCGGCCAGCGTGTATCCGAAGGGTCGATCGTGTATCTGAAGAGTCGATCGAAACTCATCATCATGTCATTGACCAAACACAAAATATTACAATCAAACACGATGGCTGTAAATTATCTCGAATAAACTTGAATCACACGTTCATCTTTATATGCTTTAACACGTAACGTACCGCTTGACAACACCGTGGGCAAGGCGATTACTGCTAAACGACGCATTGTATTGAATATCTGTTTTCATTTTTAGAATACTTTTTTTGAATACTTCAATTAATTGCATTACTAAATTCGAATTTTCAGTCGTCGATACATTAGAACCCGTGTTTTTATTGAATGTGAATGTCGAAGTAGAGCTCTCTAATGGTTGCACCGGAAGCCAAGGAATTAGAGCCCTACAAAAAAATGTTTAGTCTCTTTTCTTTGTATTCGGAGAATAAGTAGAGCTCTCTGATGGTTGCCTCGGTCCCTAAGGAGTTAGGGCCCTACACTATTCGTGTTCGCAGAGTAAGAAGGGCCCTCTAATGATTGTCCATGGGCCTACAGAGTTAGGGTCCTACAAAACAAACTTGAGTTTAGTCGCTATTCTTCGTATTCCCTGCCCTACTTATTCTCCGAATACGAATAATGACTAAACTCAAGTTTGTTTTGTAGGGCCCTAACTCTGTAGGCCCCTAGACAACCATGAGAGGGCCCTACTTTGCGAACACGAATAGTGACTGAAATGAAGACAACCATTGTAGGGCCCTAACTCTGTAGGCCCCTAGACGACTATTAAAGGGCCCTACTTACTCTGCGAACACGAATAGTGACTAAACTCAAGTTTGTTCTGTAGGGACCTAACTCTGTAGGCCCCTAGACGACCATTAGAGGTCCCTATTTACTCTGCGAACATGAAGAATCGAGACTAAACATTGTTTTGTTGGGCCCCAACTCCTTAGGTCCCGAGGCAACCATCAGAGAGCTCTACTTAGTCGCCGAATACGAAGAATAGAGACTAAACATTTGTTTGTAGGGCCCTAATTCCTTGGGTGCCGGGACAACCATTAGAGAGCTCTACTTCGTCTCAGAATACGAAGAATAGTGACTTAACTTTTTTTTAAGGGCCTCAACTCCTTAGGGCCACAATTCCTTGAGCCCCCAATTTTTTAGGACCCTAGGCAACCATATAAAAGGCTCTTCTTCTCTCGGAATATGAATATATAGAAAATATTTTGTTGTTGTAGGGCCCCAATTCCTTGGGCCCCGAGGCCACCTTGAAGGGCCCTGCTCACTCTCCGAACTCGAATAGGGACTAAGGCTCGTGAAAATGTCGATTATACGTGAAAAACGGAGGTCGGCAAATCACCCGACCTCTACCCGACACCAAAATTCTAGTCGGGTAATAATGTCGGTTAATGTCGGGTAGATTTATCGGGTAAGAGAGTTACGAAGTGGTAAAAAACGTTTGTGTTCAATGGTTCGACCGTTTCAACTGCCCACATGCAGGCGTTATACCCAGACATTTGTATGGCTTGGTAACATTACATTTAAAGGTTATTCAGCCGCTCGATGTGATCTAAATTATATACTTTCTGTCGGTAATGAGTTAACACAATTTGTAAAAACGAACTTTTCACAATGATTCGATATAGATTTCCTGAAAATTTGTTTACCATGTTCGTCTCCCAGCTATTAGGTTCTCACATATAAAATTTCACGTCAATCGGACCGGCCAGTTCGGCGTCTATAAGACGTCTATAACGACTTAACCCAAATCCATTTTTATATATATAGATATGATCGAAATTAACAGATATAACAGAGTAGTCTCGACGCCTGTGTAGCGGATCTCTAAGAATATTTCGACATCGACACAGCAAGATGATGTCATCATTTCGATCACAATTTACCATATTAAATATGTACACTAGACACTGACAGCATTTCTGCCGTGTCGATGACTAAATATTCTTATAGAATTTCTATACGCTGTCCTTAGCAGCAATCTAAAACAATTTGAAATTGTAACGATTTTATAACCGATACAACCTTTATAGTTTGCACGAAAGAAAACAGCTTCTTTTCTGTCAGAACAAAGCGTACGGACGAATTATATAGCCAGAGAGTTAGATCGATCGATTTGCAAAATTTTCAAACGAATATGATTGATTTATTGATGTTACGTGATATATTCACAAGTCGAACCAAGATAACAAAAATCAAAAGATACGTCGTTAGGCCTGTCCTACACAGCATTCTAAAACAATTTGAAATTGTAACTATCAGAAAACCGTTATACTACCTGTTGGCGCCACAATTTAAATGTGTAGTTGACTTGAACCATGCCAAAATATTATATTTTACATGTTTCCGATTTTTTTTTTGGAGGAAAGCTATAAAAATGTGTACATTTCAATGTTTTGTTGAATAAACATCACAAAACATTGCGTGACATTAGTCTCATCTTAGGCTGACTATACCCTAATCAAGGCCACTCTGTTTTTATATAGAGAGAGCGCTAATTCGCTCGGTGATTTTTTGTTTTGTTTTTCGAAAAATGATCATTTGTAGAAAATTGTATTCTCTTTCATTTGAGTATTCACGAATTGATTTAGGTCAATCCAGTGAAAAGTTATGTGAAACATGTATTTTTTTTTTGGGAAAAATATTTGATTTTCACTCCCCATACAAAATATCTGGATTTCGTGTTAACAATAAAGCCTAGAACTTTTTACTGAACGAACTTAATCGTTCAATGTGAGGACACTCAAATAAAAGGTAATGAAATTGTCTACACATCCTCATCTTTCGAAAAATTTGAAAAAATCACCGAGTGATTTAAAGTTCGATGATTTCTCCTTTTTGAAACGGAGCGGCCTTGTTTAGCACGTCGACAGCCGAAGATAAAAGGTAATGAAATTGTCTACACATCCTCATCTTTCGAAAAATTTGAAAAAATCACCGAGTGATTTAAAGTTCGTTGATTTCTCCTTATTGAAACGGAGCGGCCTAGTTTAGCACGTCGACAGCCGAAGATGGGACTTATTTGACGCAATGTTTCGTGTGTATGATATAATTATGTTTATTCAACAAATACAAATATTGGTTAAGAGCTGAGCTATGGTCTGCGGCCTGTCGATGTAAATTTTGCTCTCCAAATACAAATAGAAGTCCAGCGGCGTCAAATCGGGTGAGTGCGGCTACACCAAATTTCGAATTGTGGTGTGTGAAAGCCGTGTCTCACGCGGATATAAACGTTCGTAGGCTCATTGCGTTTTGATAATGGAGATTAGTTGATTCATGGCACGAAATATATAGACATCCAAACAAAATCTTACACTCGTACTGTCATTAGCTTCGATGATATTGCCTTTATTGTAACTCGCGTTTTGACATATCCTATCATATAGTGAAGAAGGTATTCAAAGTCTTATTGAAGCACTGATTTAATTATGATAGGTATATAGGCTGGAGCCGAAACACGTATTGAGAAATTGTTATCTGGGGTCTGCCCTAGCCGAAATTAAGATTGTCAATTTTGTAAACTATTCAGTATCTTCCATTTGGGCACTGAAAACGATGCGCGCAGTGTTTGCCTAAATTTGGCAGTTTCTGACGGCAACATCAATAAGTCGACCAAATAATTTCAAAATTCGGAAAGGATGGAACCTGGAGATTGCTGATACCTTGAGGTTATATAAAACATATATATACATATCGTGCATACGTTAATGGGCATGTTAGAGCTCTTTGCGGAGAGAGTGCCGCAAAAACGCAAAAACTCACAATCGACCAAATCGACCAAATAGCCATACTCTATATATTAGGCTATGAATTGTGATCCCATTTATGTTTTGTGCGTTTTTGGCCCTCAGCGACTATTTTTAATTTCCCAAATTTAAATGGTAGCTCCAGGGAAAGAATGAGGCAGTATTAATCGAGAAAAAAAACGCATTTTGCAAGGGTTAGCGACAAATATTTTTTGAAGGTGTTAGGGAATTTGTAGGACCGCTGGTTTCTAGCTATCGAGCTAGAATGAAACTATGAAGAAGAATTCAAATTTGTTTAATCAAACATGTTGGTCCCTCTCTGTTTTTCCCGATACTTATCAGCCCATGCAATTATACGATAACGGATAACGTAGATATTTAAGTTTAAAATGCTATCGCAACAGTTGGAGCCTTCATTTCTTTTTTCTCAGAACTAATTATGGCAATAGAGTTGAAACGACCGATTGGCATAGTTTTCAAACAAAACCATTTGCTATTTTCCGTTCAATTGAATATTTTCTTTCAGAACAAAGCGTACGGACGAATTATATCCACACAGTTTAATCGACCGATTGGCATAGTTTACAAACCACCGAAATTAAACTATTTTCATTTCAATTCACGTTTCCCTTATCGAAAAACTACACGTCCTCATATGTCTCTCCCTGGTGGTACGCTCACAGTTTGCGGCGAGGTGGAGGCACTGCGCGCGGTGCTGGCCGCGGGCGCGAACATCGCCACCGCCGACATCCACGGCGGCAGTCCGCTGCACTATGCGGCCCAGATGTGCGGTGTGACGTCGGTGATGTCATGCCCGAAAACGTATGCGGCCGTCGCCTTTGACATACTGACCATTATCTTGAAGCATCCGGAGACGCGCGTCAGCGCGGTGGACATGGACAAGCGGCAGCCGCTGCTGTGGGCATCGTCCGCCGGCTCGGCGAAAGCTATTCTGGCGCTGGTGCACGCCGGGGCCAAGGTCGAGAGCTACGATAAGTGAGTATAGTGTCGCGTTCGTGCGATTCGTGCTTGCTCGTAGTGATTGAAACACTGATGGATTCTCGCGCGGTTTTTGTGCAGGGACGGACTGACGGCAATACATTGTGCCGCATCGCGTGGCCACACCGAGTGCATTGATACGCTGATTAATTTGTGCGGATCGCCGACGGACCTGACTGGTCAGTACGCGAATTTGAATCAGCGACGGCGATGCGAGCATTACTAATTAAATTCCCTCATTGCTCGCAGACAAGAACGGTTGCACTGCCCTACATTACGCAGTGGCACTGGGGCACATCGATTGCGTTGCCCTGCTGCTCGACATGCAAGCGAATCCGAACCATCAGGATCTCAAGGGTCGGACGCCGGCCCATTGTGGCTGTGCCAAAGGGCAGCTGGAGACGGTGCGGATTCTGGGCGAGCGGGGCAAGGCGAATCTGTGGCTGCAGAATGCCAAGGGCGATTTGCCCGTACACGATGCGGCTGTTTCCGGTCGACGGGAGCTGGTGGCGTGGCTGCTTAAGCAAAAGCCTGATCAGGCGAATGTGAGCAGTAATGATGGTCGAACGCTGCTGCACATTGCGGCGGAGAATAACTATACGGATATGTGCAAGGTAAGTGTGGATGGATGCAGCTTGAGGAAATAGCATTGGATAAATCATGTTTCTATCTGCAGATGCTTCTGGATGCCGGTGCTGACATAAACAGCATTTATCAGACCAGCGACAACATCGTTTTGACACCACTCGACTGCTCGCTAACGAGAAGTTTTCGTTCGACAGCAAAGTTCTTGCAATTTCACGGCGGTCTTCCAGCGAGTAAACTGCGCATATCGAGTCAATCGTCGACGAAGACGATTGCTGGTCATGAGATGGAACCAGATGCTCAACCGAAGCGTTCCATATCGAAGTCGAAGCTGGAGAGCAAAGAACCGAAAGAGTGTTCAACGTCGAAGAAAGTCGTCATTTACGTTGATGACACGAATTCGGATTCGGATGATGGGAAACCTTCGCGGGGTAGTGATCTGAATAAAATGATCAGCAAAATGGAGCATAAACGTAGGAAACGGAAAACGGCGAATATGAACCGTCGTTACAAAACGAAAAGTTTCAATATTTATCTGAGACGAAACAGTTCGAGTGATGAATCCAAGTCCAACAACTGTTCGTCGAAAGACGAAGCATGCGCGTCAGAGATGAAACCCGAAGAACATGTGCTAATTCAAGCAAAAGACGTATTGAAAACAGATACGCCAACGGTCAAACAAGATATTTCTATTGAGAATTCCAAAACTCAAGGTTCTGATGATAAAATAGAAACCAAAACTGCTTCCAATAATGATGCCCAAACTACACAGAAAACTGATACGAAAATTGAAGCAAAAGATGCATCAAAAGCGAACGAAACAGCAGACAAACCTAGTTCAGAAATAAAATCGAACATAAGTATCACAGAAGAAGTGGCCGATGTGAAGTCAGATAAAGCAGAGAAATACAATACAGAACCCTGCTGTGAAACGCCTGATCCAACTAAACAAGAGGTCCATGCGAAGGAAACATACAAGGATGATAAGGTTCAAGAAACTAATGTTGAACCCAATTTGGAGAATAAATGTGCGAGTGATTTCAAACCCAGTGAAATTGAACACACTGCAAAAGATGATGATAACAAAAATAAATCAGAGACAGACACACAAATCGAAAAAGATAGCGTTGATAACGTTGCGAAAAATAAATCTAATCAACCAGATAATGAACGGAAACCAGAGCCTCAAAAAGTTGAATTTACGGATGAACCATCTCCAGTGAGCATGATTGAAAATGCGGAGGAGATCCCCATTAATGCGAATAAACACGTCACTATTGCAGAGGTTCATTCTACTCCCGATTCGATACCAGATGGAACAGTCGAAGAGTCTAAGCAAACCGATAAGTCAAATCCAGGAATTGAGAAAGAAAATGCTGACTCTCAACAACCAGAGCCAGACAAAATCACCCCTGATACCATTGACGGAGACAAGGACGTAGGCAAGGACGGAGACAAGGACGTAAACAAGGACGGAGACCACATTCCACAACCTACACCCGACCCAACGACCGTTCGCAAAACCAGCTTCACCGTTTTGGACAACTTGGAAGATGGAATTGAGCCCAGTTTCGAGGTGATACCCCACAAATCCAACGACTATTCCGAAACCCACGACCAGACGTCGAGTGCCGACGAAGACGATGAACCGTTGAACGTGCGCAGCTTCAGTGCCGGTCAACTGCCCAAAGTCGATCGGCCCAAACGTGTTCAGATGCGCGTGGCCAGCACCAAGTACACATCACACGACCAGCAGTTCAGTAGCAAAGAAATGGACTCGGGCATCGAACCAAGTCCGCGGGCGAATATGTCCAGTCCGCAATCCACGTCCTCGGTGGACAAGTCGAAGCGGTTGCCGCCGAAGCGCTGGACCGGCGGCAATGCCCATCGCAAGGAATGCAAACAGACCAACATAAGAAAGGAGACGAATATGTCAATGGTTGCGCTGTCGCTGCAGGAGGACATCAACAGGTATTGTAAATCGATGTTCAAATTTGAAATGTAAAATAATTTAAAATAATCATTTCAAATCGAGTTTAGATACTACATGGAACGCCAGCTGTTTCAACATCTCCTCGAGCTGAAGAGCCTTCAGATTCGCTCCAGCAAAGTTCTCGAATCGGCACTGGTCAAACGGGCTGTCGATGACTACCACAACTCGACGCTGTTCCCGAAGAACGAGTGTGTCACTGCAAGTCAGTCGGGCGAAGTGAAGCGCACGCTGGCGACCAAGGACAGCGATCCGACCTACTTGCGTCGCTATCCGTATAAGGAGTATACGTTCAAGAAGTTCGAATTACATTTGTACGAAACATTGAAATCGCTGCAGAAGAATGGATCGCGCAATTTTCAGAACATATCGGAGGTTTACAGAGAGGTATAGGTTGAACTGTAATTATATAGGAAGAATAGATAAGAATGTCTTCCTAATGCATATCACGAATTCTAGGCGGAGCGACGCAACGTTCTCGATAAGAGAAGTGTCGCCAGTGCTTTGCGATGCACGACCAAGACGCATCGATGCCTTCATGCTGCCCACGCTTACACAGGAATACCATGCGCAGCATACAGTAAGTCATTTGGGTATGATGCTATTCTATCGTATAGATCTCCATTAATTAATTGATTAATCTCCACAGTTCCTATGATGAATCACCACACAATGCCCAAGCCGGGTTTTATGCCACGAAAACGCGCGACATGAGTTCATTCTACCTGCCCGAAATAACGACGCTAAACTCCAAGGCAGCTGCTGGAGAATCTAGCGCAACTAGGAATTCAAAATCGGGTGTCTCGGTCGAAGTGTCGCATGGCCTGAGCCGAAAGTCGATTTATTTGCCTACGAACAAACTGGACCGAAACAAACGCTACTACGTGACATTGTCAGTGAAGGACGTCGATCGCGCAGAG
>CAXHKQ010000032.1:0-15357 GCA_964017145.1 Agrocybe praecox
CACACACACACACACACACACACACACACACACACACACACAGCACACACTTGTGTCTACTCACGAATAGCAGCGAATAGCGAACATTCTGCCGCTGCTGACAGCAGCAGCAGCAAACCGCACATGAATGAACGCGGAAAACTATGAATGAAACCGGTGCCACAGCAGCAACGGCAGCGGCGCACTCGACTCCGACACACTCAAACGTTGTGCACGCCAGGCAGTGTGAGTGTGTGTGTGTGTATGTGTGTGCTCGGTGCGATGCGGTACGCTGTGTCGTTGCCTCGTCGTTGCACACTTGAGAAAATATACACAATTTTATGAATGAACGACACGGCGCCAACGCCGCCGTTGCCACCGCCGCCGCCACCACCGTCACCACACCGGCCGGCGCATTAACTATACTGTGACTGCGAATGCGTGAATAGGTGCGGCATGAAAGCCAAGTGTGCGTGGTGGTGCGGGGCACTCTCTCCTCGCCGCGTCGTTGTGCGGAAAAAAATCCATACAATCTTCCACCGATGAAGGGTTGCGTGCGTGTGTAACGGTGCATTTTGCAGCGGATGATGATGCATGCGATGAATGTACACATATATGCATGACGTCAGAGGGCACCGCACCCGCCGAGCGCGGTCGTATATTTCTTTACTCAATGAGACGGGTGTGTGACACATGCGCATGTCCGTCGCTGTTCTTCCACTGCATGCGAGATTAAGCTGTCACTGGCGGTTGACATAGACATGCGAATCATCATGTGGATCATATGGCTATAGGAATGTGAAATTGCAATCTTTCGAAGCCAATTAGAAGTGTGCTCGCGAACAAGCTCCCATTAAACCGTAATGCGAATACATAATGAACGAAAATTAATTCTTCTGTTTTACGCTGGTCTCGGCGAAAGGCGGCCGCCGACGAGTGAAATGTGCTTGGTAACTGAGTTGTATATATGTGTGTGTGTTGGAGGAGGTGCTAAGTGTTTCCGGTGTGAAAACATTTTCGAACGCAGAACAAGTACCGAAAGTACAGGTGCAAATGTGTGTACGTGCACAAAGTACGCGTCGCATGTTGCATACACGCGTATTCTCGAACGTGCTGGAATGCACCTGAAGCGTGCAAATCGCACATCTTTCACAGTCGCGCGCGCGCGCAGTCGTTTTGCGTGGAGCAGCGAACATAATACACACACGAACGATTTCGCACCGGCGCACAAATGGCAGACCACGATCGCGCGCGCATGCACGCGCAAGTGCATTCCGAACAACGTACGCGCAGACAAGTGCGCACATATGTGTAATGAACACAAGGCCCAGAAGTTCGTGGAAACTCGATTGTTTCTGTTCTTCCTATATTTGTGACCACGATATTCAAATTATAGTAAGTTATGTTGATAAAATCAACGATCAAATATTTATTGTCTCTAAAGCATGCAATGCTATGTATAGTGAATTTATAGAATCAAATACTATTCCAAACGCATTAATTAATTAATTAATAGAAACGAACATAAAAAACAAGACGAAAAAGTATTTTTAGGACGTTTAGTTTTTAAACACGTTTTTACTCTGTTCATTCTACATTTGTGACCACGATTGTGCGATTATGGTTCGGAAAATAAGAAAATCGTTGACAAATGAAGTGTTATTCTGATTGTATCAGCGAACACATATTTATTGGTTGTTAAGCTTCCTTTCCGTTGTCAGAGTGGTACAGGCGTTAGAGTGCTTGCCTCACGAGGATCCTACGGAAGGATGTTTAATGTTGCATAGGATTACTCTTTGAATCGCTGTGTTAATCACATGGCATCTTTGAACCCGAAACCGATTGTGAAGCCTTGCTACTCCTAAAATACAAGGGAAGTATAAATTGGTCTAAAAACACGACGTAAGAGTAGTTTTTGAACTCTTTCGTCTAGTTTTTTAGACACATTCATTGTTTTCAATGTTCGTGTCTATGACCCTACATATTCTTTCAAGCCCTCCTGTCCCGGGATTGGAGTGATGAAACACAGTTTATTTTTCTATCTTACTCTATAAAGCACAAACTTCTGCTTTTTGGTTAACTTATACTGAAAAGAACCGTTAGTTAGAGCACATGTGAGTTATAGTATACGTGTGCGCCCAACCTTTGAGATGGTTATAGGCTTTAGTTTTGGTCAGATACATTGCACCGTTGTCGAGTAATGTGCAGCGAAAGCACGAGAAACACGAATTTACCTCACACGGATACACACATACATACAAAGAATTCGCAATGCAAAAACCAATAGCCATTGATGGCACTGGACAGCAACAAACACCCATGTGTGCATACATGTGTGTGTATGTGTATGTATTTGTGTGTATGTGTGTGTGTGTGTGTATGTGTGTGAGTATGTGTGTGTGTATTTGTATGTGTGAATGTGTATGTGTGGGTCTGTCGTTTAATTCGGAATATGATTACAGGCACGCAGGAAAATGCGGATGACTGTAGACACTGTAGTGCATTGCACTCAAACGAAACACCTTAGGATAATGATCATATTTATGTTGTTGTCGTCTGAGTGGCGTAGGGGTAGAGTGCCTGCCTCACGATCGGAAGGTCCTGGGTTCGAATCCCGGTATGGGTGCGGGTTTTTTCTTCTAACGATGATCCAAGGAAGGATGTTAAATGTTGCCTAGGGAGGCTCTTTGGAGCGCTGTGCTAACCACATGGTCTCTGGAAAACCCGAATCGGTTATGAAGCCCTGCTACTCTTCATATATAAAGGAGTATATAAGGGAGGCCAAGACCCGTCGCTGGTTGTAGTGCCGATAAGCAAGCCTGTTTAGGTATAAACGCACAACACAATTCATTTTCATTAATGATGATGATGATGATGATGGAGCTATCGGGCCGATTTTTTTTTTGTACAGTGGAACCTCTCTATCTCTTCAAAAAGAAACTTCCTAAGCCGGAAACCTCTCTACACCGGAACACAATCTTAATCCAGTGCCATTAATTTTGTAATGCACTTTTTGATCAATGTGGTTTCTGTACAGTAGATCCTCTCCAAGTCGAAATCTCCATACGCCGGAAACCTCTCTACACCGGAACAACGTTTTGGTCCCGTGCGAATTATTTTGTGATGTACTTTTCAATCAAATCATTTTTGCTATAGTGGGAACCTCCCTAAGCTGGAACCTCTCTACACCGTAACGAGATTTTGGTCCCGTGCGATAATTTTGTAAAATTGTGTGTACGGTCGAACCGCTCCAAGCCGAACCTAATCCGGAAACCTTTCCACACCGCAACAAAATTATTTCGTAATGCTCTTTTTATTCAAATGATTTTCAAGTACGTTTCAAATGATTTTCATGTACAGTGAAGGTCCTCTCTAAGCCGGAAACCTCTCTACACCGTAACAAAATGTTGGTGCGAATAAATTGTTTGTTGCACTTTTTAATCAAATTATTTTTGCTGCAGTGGGAACTTGCCTAAACCGAAACCTTCTCTAGATCGGAACATAATGTTGGTCCCGAGCAATTAATATTGTAATGCAATTTTGATCGAACATTTTTTTTGTACAAGCCGAAACCTTCCTAAGCCTGAAATCTCTCTACACCAGTATAACATTTTGGTCCCTTGCTATTTATTTTGTAATGCATTTCCGAATCAAATTAATTTTTGTTGTCATCGGCGGCGGGCGCTGGCGGCGAAGCCGCTAGTACATAATAGAATAGTTGAAATGCATGCGTTTGGAAACATAATTTGATTTTAAAAACAGGACAACACATCAACTGATTTTCATCCGGATTTATGTATTTCTACGAATCGTTTTCAAACCCTATCGTCTTGCTTGTAGACCAATTTTCGATGTTCGTTTCATGTCTTCGGAAATACTGTTAGTCCCTTCCATTCTGGGCCTGGGGGCAATAAAACACGGTGAGCTTGTTGCCGTGCGCTCGCGCTTGGTGTGTGAGATGATGATGATTATTACAATGTTTCCGATTGTTAATGCGTACGTGCGCTGCGTACGACTGTTCGGTCTGTCTGTCTGCATCGCGTTTCGGGAATTGTTTTATTGCATTTTATTGTATGTCGTCCGCCGTCGCAATTAATTGCATATTATATTGCGTCGATTATAATCTGCAGTATGTCTGTGTGTGTGTGTGCAGTTAGCATGTAGCAGTCAGAGAGATATGAACGGGGTGCGCCCATGCCGAACAAATCGCATACAATGTTGCGTCGAACGCGGTCGACGCGGGGCGCATCTCGGGCGACGCGACAACATATTCAATTGCAATTCCGGGTTTTACCGAAACCGGTTAACCTGTAGTTCGCTCCGAAATCGGATGCAAAAACTTTATTATCCGCGAAAAATACAGGTATTACGGATATCATTCTTAAAATTGTCTATCGAAAATCGTTGATAAAAATTCGTTTGGAATCTAAAAATGCGGTGCATTCAATGTTTTCACTCAGCTCGATTCTTTCAAAAGAAGCATCGCGAGGGAAACTGCTTGAATTAGCATACAATACAATGATGACTTATTGAAACAAAAAATATGACGATTCCTCCAACTATCATCGAGTCAGAGAGAGCATTTTCGGGATCAGCATTGATTTGTAGGAAGCTTCAAACTTTGTCGGTTGTCGGTTTTCTTTGAAAGGTTTTGGTATGAACTTTTTTTAATACTGTAATATACCGATTTTCTCGAGAACAGCCAGGTATTGCAGTCACTAATACACAGCGAACGAACACGATACGTGTGAGCATGCAAACGTGTGTGCATCTCGTCGCCTCACCTCGACGCATCACGGCGATGGCAACGGTCATCCTTTGCGCATTTTGTAATGTCAGCGCTGGTCGTCGTGTTACTGACGCCATCAGCGACGACGACGATGGCGGCGACCACACGCTGAAACTAATACTAATGTTCTTGTTCGCCACGGCACACACACATACGCGCGCGTGCACACCGCGTGACGCACATATACACACACGGCCAGGTTGACAATAATTACTCGTGTTCATAAAACACTCGAAGCGCCGGTTGTAGCGTATGCGCACTAAAGCGTAAACCACTGCTGCCGCTGCCAAACGAGGCAGCCCTAAAACGCCTCGCCACCACGACCCGACACGGACGTGAACGTGTGTGTGTGTGTGTATTTTAATACCCAACTCTCCGCGATTGGGTTCACTGGCATTGCAATTATTTAATCGCCTTTGCCGGGAGCAATGAAAAATATTACTATACAATGCAATGCATGTTGGCGCCCCGCGTCGTAGGCACTCGCACTCACGCGTATTGTGCAGCGCAAGTATGCGCAATTGTGGCGAGGATTATGAGCGCCGATTGCTGAGCGCACAGTGAGTGAACGACATCATTAGGTCGTAAAAATATAGTTAAGTAGTAGCAGAACGTAGATCAGAAACGATACAGAGAGAGAGACTGCAACCTACCGCTTGAACTTACGATTTGCGTGTTGTGACGGCTCCGGCCAGAGTGTTGGGACGGGAGGATGAGGCAAAGGACGTTGAACTCTGTGGAGCAGATCGGAATGAATAGTTGGTAAAATAAGAAAATGCAATAGACACAAAAACTAATTACTATCTAACCTAGCGCATTAATTCGAATCAATAAGTTTACGTTTTGTTAGGAAACTACATTACAGGTTTGTTCTTTAAATATAATTTATGATTGTGATTATGATTAAACAAACATTGTTGGAAGAAGTCTCATCCTTTGGCTGAGCGCTCCGATTAAAGAATGAATTGTCTAGTCACATCGAACAAGTTTAGCTAATGCTTCATGCGAACTCATGCTTCATTATTATTTAAATATTTCTTAACATTCTGAATAAATATAGATTCTCAAAAATTCAAATCATAAGTAAGGATATGCGCATGCGGAGATACGATCAATTCGTACCAAGATGCCTATGCATTCAATAATGATCGTCTGTTCAAATGATAGAATATATCGCTCCTGGTTTCTTCGTTTCTCCGTCTGCGTGTCTTTCCGCTCTGATCCTAGCCCATGAGCCGCCCATTAGCGAGCATAATCCACCACCGGTCGTTGCTGCCGTTAAGCGCCGCCGTTGTAATATTCTGCGTTTAATCAACACTATTTATAGACACGCGCCGCGTTCATTTTTTGTGCGGTGTCTTGTTGGGCAGCAGCGGCTGCTGCCGACTGTCGTTGACTCTCGCGCGAATCGTTTCTGTGTTTCTTCGCGTGTGTGTGTGCGTAGGTCGGGTTTTGCACGCGCAGCCGCGATGTCAGACATGCGCCGCCGCCGCCGCCGCCGTTCGTCGTCTTCTCACGAACACGGCGCAGAGTTGCCCGAGTGTGCGAACACGTCTCGTCTAAAAATAGCCAGACATGGGCGCGTTTCGACGTCGTTCGAATCGCACACACACACACTGCACACACACACACACACACATAATAAAGTACATTGCTACGAGGCAGTAAGTAATAGATGTATCGTTATACGTCTGTGTGTGTGTGTGTGTATGTGCGCTTGTGTTTATGCGAATGTGTCCGCCGTGTATGTTGTGTACGTGTTCGCATGCATGTAGACATGAATGTAAACCACTCTCGTCGTCGTCGTCCGCGTCGGCCGTCTCGTCGTCTTCGTCGTTGTTCGTGTGTGTGTGTTCAGAATAAATGCTCCATTATGCCCCGGCCGGTTTGCATACACTCACTCACTCACACATTACACATTACATTACTCCGCACTGCGCATGCTTGCGTAGGATGTCTGGGTCTCTGGGCGCTGCTCTCTCTCTCGGTGTTGGTCGGCAGCGGCGGCGGCGGCCGTCGATCTGCCGGGGATAATTTGTATAAAAGAATTCCATTTCATTATTCGTTCGGAATGTGCGCACTAGCTGGCTGGCACATTTATGCTTGGCATCAATTCCTCGCGCTAATTACGCGCAAATTGCATTCGCGCGCCCACAGCAAGTGCCGCGATTGAACAAACACGCGAGCGTATAATATTCCGCCCGAGCACGTTCAACCGGGCTTTGGACATCATACAGCACACGCACACTTCTAGTGACCGGCTTTGGAATACGATACCCCGCAAAAGGATCGCCAAACATATGCTCCGATCGGCTGATACGATGTGGCGGCGATTGGCATCATGTTAGTCATCGCCCGCACGATCTAACAACACTAACATGTCGCGTGCGATCGCGATCAAAAGGCATGTGTTCTTGCCAAGCCATATACGAACACGAAATTCGCACGCGCCATCCGCCCCGGGCGGATTGGCGCGCATGCATACCACAGCCAGATGACATCATCATCGAATTGTCGTCGTCGTCGTCATCGAGTATGCAAATGGAAGTCGCGACGCGACAAATGTGTCGGCGATCGTCGGGCGCGCGCGCATGCAATTGACAAGTGTTCAGAGGTATTACACATAGGGGGACATGTGTATAAGGCAACAATGCAGAACACAATGGAAGAAATGTCGCGGCGAAATGTCTCCGAAGACATGTAGCATACAGCAAGAGTATGTCTCGTGTGTGCCGACGTCTCGCAAGTGTTTGCATCCAATGTCGTAAATTCGCAAGCCATTGCCATGACCGGAGAGTGCCGTTTGCGAGTGTGTGTGTGTGCATGTGAATGTATACGTGAGGTATGCAAATCTGCTCGTTCGCGCGTTGCTCCCGCATTCCAATGCGACACACTCGCACACACACCAGGCACGAGGCAGCAAATAATAATGTACAGACAAACATATAAAATACGACGGCGCTCGCGCAGAAAACACGAAGACGCAATATGCGCGACGACCACGAAAAAGAACACATCGCCGATGGAATGGACGCGAGCGCGCACTGGCCGAATGACCGCACGACAGCAGAGTGGAAAAAAATCGAAACGAAATATAAAACGTATTGCTCGATGCCTCGATGCCTGTCGCCGCGGTCGTCGTTCGCGCGATTGCAAGAGCAAGTGTCGTTGCCTTCGGTCATCACAGCCAAACCGCGCGCACAGACACACATACGAGCATTTTACATTTGTGCATCGCGGATCGCGCGGGGCGTATGGGTTTATATATTTTCGATTTGTTGTTGGCGGCCGATGGTGTCCGATCGACGAGAGTGTCCGCAGAGTGGGTTTTTCCCCATACATCGTCGTGGGCAACGCTCGCCGGCAACACGCAATCGCATACATCATATACGACGAGTGTAAGTTTACTAGTATAGCTCATGAATGTAAAACATGTTGTTTTTTCGGTTTCTAGAACAAGGGACACTGGTAGAAGTTGTGTAATGATGCAATTTAGTTTAGAACACAACCCCGTATTCTATTACCGATGGTAGAGTGAGTAGCGTTGTCGGGTTTTGGAATAACAAATTGGTGGTTCGAATCGCCGAAAACGACACCTCATATTTATCAAACGCGTCGTCAAAACAGGGAACTGTGTAATGAGAATGAGTAATAGACAGAGTTCTATGCACAAAAACAATTAGTTCTCAAAGCGCAGATAACTATGCCCGTGTGCGAGCAGATACGTAAATGTTGGCTTGACAGTTATCACTGTGACAGTTATCGCTGTGCGCTGATCTCGTTCTAGTAAAAGCTGCCTGTTTGAGTGAAACTTGTCGTGTATCAACAGTAAATAACCTGTAAAAACATCGTATTTCAAATACGGCCGCCCTACACGTATTAATGTGGTAAATGGATGTAGATATTGATGATTCTATTAACTACGAGAAAATCGTTCAAGGAAAGTCATCTTATAGCGGAGCCAACGATTTTCGCACATTACTATCTTTTATTTAAGCATACGCTTATTGTTTCAAGTCAATCCGTAGAAAAGTTATGGTATCTACAAAATATTTGTGTTCCGTCTTTGGTTTATAGGACCTAACGTGTTACTGGATCAACTTAAAACAACAAACGTGTATTCAAATGGATGCTATTTGAATTGTGTACTCATACTCATCATTCGAACAAATTTACGAATATCATTGTGGTTTTTAGTCGAAAGTAATGTCAACTATTCGATGCGGATAAGACCTTTCCTAACTGAATAGCGATTTAATATTCATGAGCTAGGCTAGTATACTATGTTGACGCATGCAACATTGTGTGGCGCGTTGCGAAATAAAACCGCATACGAAAAAATCGTCGTCGTCGTTCGACAACGACGATTGGCATCTGGTTCGAACAAAACGCGAAACAGTCAGCGGATCGCGCTCACATGATGCCGTTTTTCAATTAAATCATAATCATAGATTACACGCTAGCGCGATAAGCCAAACACACACGCACACTCGCAAACAGAGAGATATACTCACAAACGAATCACAAGGCACGCGCGTGCAACGATTCCGCCAAAGTTCAGCAGCCAATTCCACTCAATTTGAGGTGTTCGACGAATCCAAACAGCATTCAATTCCGGCGAGTGCATCCTATTTGAATTCGCTGCAATGCACGCGCTTCATCAAATCATGTCGATGCTGGTGGTGGGTTTTCCCGCAAACTTCGTTGAAAATCCCAAGCACTGGATAGCCGGAACGGAACTGCGGGGGGCGGTATTTCCATGGCACGTGTAATGCTGCTGCTGCTGCTTCGGATGGCTAGCTGCTGCGCAAATTGCATATTGTGCGCACTTTCGGTGACGGTGTTTCTGTGCGCAAAGTGCGAGTTGAGTGTGGGTGTGTTATGTTCGTTCGTGTGACGCGATGAAGCTGATGCTGATGACGTTGGTTGACGTTGGGTGCTGGCGCTGGCCGAGGAGTATCCTGCGCGGTTGCGCAAATAGTGCAGCATTCAAACCCACACGCGCACTGGCGGAAAAACACTGCCCTAAATAATCCCGAGTGTTGACGCAATATGTTTGGCTCTTGTCGATGGATCAAAATTTAATAATCCAGTGTTCTGTTCGTGTTTCCGTTGGGATCGCAGCAATTTTTTGATGATGTTCCAGATTTAACTGGTCCCTGCACTGTCTCTGTCTTTTCATCCAAATATTCTCGTTTAAATCTGTCTTTATCTTGTGTTTGTGTTAATTAATCCTTCGATCACACCACCACACGCACGCAAAAGAGCCGGCCAATTCCGACGGCATCGACACACCTCCGAGACGCCGCTCAAGACACTAACACTCACACATCCAGACACACACACATACAGACACCACCAACTGCACCACTACTGTTCACACTTTTCGGCGAACTTGACTCGACGACGTCGGGAGTCGGAACGGAGCGGCGACGGAGACGGCGGTGCAAAAACGCGAACACGTCCACCAGCGCCGACAGTTGAACGAAAATTGAACTTGATCGAACCGTCGCGGCTTTGTTGGCGAAAGTCGCGACGCGACGCGCTCGCACATATGCGAATATTTGCACGCACACACACATGCACGACGACGCACGCGAGCGAGCGCGAGAGACCTAACCAGCGACCAGACTGCCGACTGCCGACTGCCAACAGCCGCCACAATACCACCACCACCACTATCATAAAATAAATCGTGTTGCGCGCTCTTTATGTACAGCGCCGTGTACGCGATTATGTACATACAGTGCAAAAATCCACCTTAGCTGTGTCAACGTCAACGGCAGAAGACTTGAGTGTGGTTGTGTGGCGTGAGCTTTAACGCTCTCTCAAAGCTCCAGACGTCGTCGGCTGGTGCGCGTTTGTGTGTTGCCATTTCTCCCCAAGCGCGCGCGCGCCCCAAAGTGCAATGACTTGCGAGCGCGTCTGTCTGGTCTCTGGCGGCGGCGGCGGCGGCGGACTTTGGCCACCACTGCTCGCGCCAGCAGCGCGCCATCTGAATGAGCCGCCGCTGCGATCTGGGTGTGCGCGGCGCGAAGGCGGAGGGGCGTCATTGGCGGCGACGTCGTGTCATCATGACACATACGAGGGTGTGTGCGATTGTTAGCTGCGTCGTTGTCGTCTAGCGAAACTTGCGCATTGGAGGTGGCAGCAATGTAGCCAAAGTTCGGACTCTCAACTCTCTCTATCTAGGTTCTCACCTCGCGTAAAATTGCACATCGTTGTGGTGGTGGTTGTCTGATGGTCTGAGGTGGTGTGGTGATGATGTGTGTGGTGGTCGATGTTGTGGCTAGCGCGTATGAGCGTGCGTACGAGAGCATAAGGACACTGACCGTAACGAATTTGATGGGCACATCGCGAGTAAGTCCATTTGGTTATGTATGTATATGCGTTTGAGCGCATGTACACACACGAGTGTGTATGTGTGCATGTTGTATGCAATATGTTGCGCTTTGCGCTCTGGTATGTAATACTATGATATGCGTGCACGTTGAGCGCAGTAAGTTTGCGTGTACGGCGAATATAACGTGAGTAAACATACTCGGGCATACGCACATTATACCCATACGCCGAACAACCACATTATGCGGCGAGAGGAGAATATTAATCATATGTTCTTCGTCAGGGGTATGAGTATGAGTAGCAGCAGTGTTTGTGTTTGCTAAAAATGCGCGTGCATACGCACATGAAGCATACTACGTGCATCAACATATATTTTTGTTCTGCACATAAATTGTTCAAATATTATGCGAATGATGCGCAGTCGCGCTTGTCGCGTGCGTCGTTGTGTTGATGTGCGAGTAACTGAGTGGTGTGCACGATGATGCTCACTTAATTTGGTCTGCCCGTGCATTCGTATGTATGCGCGCGCGATTCGTGTGAGTTTATGGTGCGCGCAACATAAAGTTGCATGAGTAATGTCGCATGAGCATAGCCGAGCCAACGCATGTAAGAATGCGTTTTTGTGCGTTTTGAGACCTTAATTTAGTATCAAATGTAGTGTTCGCGTTATCCGAGTAGCAGCAGTAACGAACCGAGAACACGACGACAGAAATCGATTAGGAATGTCGAAGTAATTCGTGTAATTTCTGGAAAATCCTTCGTGTTCTGTTCTGTATTATGACTATGTTCGAAGAAGGATTTGTAAGGCTCTGTTCCATAATCTCTAGAGAAACGTGTTATGCTAAATTGTCTTTCTCAAACGCACAATTTTCTAAAGCTAGCATATTTTTGTCATTGCATCGTTCTTCATGAATTCAATAATTTGTTGGCGCTGATAGAGTGATTCTCTCGTTTTCTATGATGAAGTTATAGAATAATATATAGTTACCGATATAATCAGTTTTGTGACCTAATGTAACGATTCTAAAAACGAACTTGTTATATTGATATTATGCTGAAGGAATCAACAGAGCTAAAATTTACTTATAATCAACAGTTATTATCTGGAACATCGACCAATCAGCGCGTGATTAGTTTATTTGCATATCTGCGACATTGGAAGATCTATAGGTTATCAAGTTATCATGTATCATGTTATTAAGTCGTTCAAAATCATACGGATAAGTGATGTGTAGCTACAATGCAAAATATTTGCGGCTCGCAGACGAAAACGAAGAGATGAAAGACCCAGACACTCGACACACACAGCACTAAACACATATCACATCACTTACGCCGGGAGAGTTCACATACTCGTTTTGGCCCGTTGCAGCAATGTCTTGTTGTATGTCTTGTAGTATATGCAGACTAATTGTATAGAGAAGACATATTCGAAGCAATAAAACGCATTCTGAGAGCGCGTACGCGCGAGTGTAAATGTATAGAGGATTCAATGTTTGTGTCTGTATGTGTGCACGTCGGTGCGATGTCTTCGACACTATGCCGAGCCGAGTTTCTGTGTATGGGAGTGTGCATATGCAATGTACATTGTACATAGCGCCAAGGAAGTGACGCGCGCGAGCATAACGTCTAGACAAGATCGCACGACGACGCGTTCGACGCTTCTGGCGCGAACAAACGGCTTTGGCGACGACGACAAGGTGGCCAATGTACGGCATGCATGTGCTGTGCGATGTGTACGTTTTGGTATCTCAGCACTGGCAAATTATTTGATATCAAGGCACAACCGCTTAGCAGTCGCTTTGAACCGAAGACCGAGAGGAATTTGACGTACTCTTGCGCCAAATTAATTTCAGACACGAAAATAGACAGAGTGCGTTTCATTTCTATTGTGCAGTTCTACATTTCGCACTTTGTTCAGGGATGGATGAACGCACGTCTCACGACCGAGGTAATCATCCACTCGCGATGTGGGCATTTGCGACCGTAGATTGGCTAGTGCGCGCGGACAGTGGCATATGACTTTACTTTGTCAAAAATGTTCGACAATTCACCCGGCGACTTGTCAGTGTCATTCGCTAGTCTATGCGCAAATTTCACACGAACTCGCGCCCACGACAGCGAAATGATGGCGGTTCAGCAGACAGACACGTCTTACAGACGACTCGGCGCGTGTGCGTGTCATCATATTGGATCGAGTAAAATGTTGCCATTATTGAACAAGAAAGGATTTATGTTTTAACATGTCTTGGACAATATTGTGATTGAATGATGCAGTACGTTGTTGGCGATTGTCAATGTTGGACACACAAAATGAGAAAATTCGCCATTTTTAATATGCTGTCACCAGAGAGGTAAAAATAGATGGAAGAAATCCGTTTTTTTGTGTGGAGTCCATGGCATTAGTATTGAATCGAATCGTCAAGATTTTAATTTGTTTATTACTTCTGTTCTCTATTTTATTCAATTGGAAAATCAACTCATTGCTTGCTTGCTTATCGGCACTATAACCCGCGACGGGTCTTGGCCTCCCTTATATACTCCTTTGTATATGAATAATAGCAGGGCTTCATAACCGATTCGGGTTTTCCAGAGGCCATGTGGTTAGCACAGCGCTCCGAAGAGCAACCCTAGGCAACATTTAACATCCTTCCTTCGATCATCGTTAGAAGAAAAAACCCGCACCCCTACCGGGATTCGAACCCAGGACCTACCGATCGTGAGGCAGGCACTCTACCCCTACAATCACAAACAGTTTTGACGACCTGCCCAAAAGCTGTTGGATCTCGAATGGAAGGATCTCTGGAACCCAACGCGTAGTTCGGACCTGACTCTGAGTTATTTCAATCATTTATATTTCTATAAAAACTATCTTCTTACGCTATAAAGGCTTTGTAAAATGCACTGTCCGTGGTATTTAGTATGTATTATCTACAGTATCAAACTTATTAATTCGAAATGTATACCATTTGAAATGACTGTTTATGGTTGAAGACAATATCAAAATGTTACTATTTGGACGCCCTTAGTTATAATACCTATATGGTTAGCAATCGTCGCTCGCCTGACCGTTGGTAAGCTTGCAGAAACTTGGACCAATAACGCTTAACGGCTACTCTTAGAAGGTTAAACTTTCGTATCTTTTGGCGTTGGCTCATACCTCCAACTTATAACAAAATTTAATATCCATTGTATTTACATCCGTCAAATTAGCTTTATGCGACGGAGCGGAACCTTGCGATAATCAAAATAGATTGGACTGGTGCTTTTCTTATCTTAATATCTGCAATACAGCCTCCTAGTATTGTCATAAAGTACCTTCTTTCTAACCAAAATCAATCCATTTGCTTTTGTTTCCCTGTGGATCGTGCAAAGTGTCTCGAATCGGAAACCGATAGCATTGAAAACAAGGCAAAACTACTGGAAGACTTCTTACTTGATATAATCGTTATGCTGTGGCCAGGCGGCGCCCGCATCGAAGCGCACCGGTTCGCGCCGTTCTTCAGCCAGTCCGAGCACGTCGCGACCAGAGTCAGAGGAAAGAAACTTATCAAAGAACATTGTTTGGCGGCGAGAGAAAAGGTCATCAAACAACCGCCAAGCGAGCTATGCGCTATGCGCGATCTCATTTAATTGTATTACCATATCTTTTGCGAGACACGCCAGGCCCAGACACATAGCCAGCCAGCCAGCCAGCCAGTCGCGCGTGCTGCGTGTGTGTGTGTATGTGTGTGTCTATGCGGCGAAATATTTCGCGAGTGTGTGTGAGAACAGACAGCGGCGTGCGTCTGCGAACTTTTCGAGGGCGACGAACTCTAGTCGCGCACAGCAGCCGGGCTCAGCAGCAGCAGCAGCAGAAGCAGCATAGCAGCATAGTCTATAGAACGCTCTGCGCGAGTTTGCGCATTTGTGTTCGGCGCTCTGGCATCGCATCGCGTGCATGTTTTATGCGCGCGAATCTCGTACGTTACTGTGTATAGTATAATCCATTATAGTCTCGTGTCTATAGCACATCGGTCATCAAGTCTCCGGTCTGGCACACGAATTTTTGAGTTGTGATAAGTATGTTATGATAAGTATTACGGTACCTTCGCCCTAGGAAAAGGACGTAGTGGTTGTTGTAGATATCTTGAACCGTCTGTCTTCGATCAACCAACTGTTAAACCAGGTCTATGAAGACCACCACATTCTTGGGTCCCGCAGATCATGCGTTGATCAACTATCTTCAATTGATTTGCTGACTTGCT
>CAXHKQ010000033.1:0-11494 GCA_964017145.1 Agrocybe praecox
TGAGACCGCAATAACCCTGTACATAAACTCACCAACACGATATTATACTACAATATTCACGTAGTGCAGTGCAATTCCCGCAGAAGCGCAACGGCACAGCAGTGTTCGTATATTATGCCAAAACCACCCCCACAACACCGCTAGTTTTACATAAAATGTCAGCGACAGTTTCGCACTCACCACTGCATTCATAATCGTTGCATATGCAACTGTAGCAGCCGGTGATGTCGCCGCTGCCGCCGGAGGATTCCGCGAACCACGCCACCACGATCAACTGCAACATTAGCATACGCTCGAGTGGATCGGCGCATTGCAATCCTGCCACAGCATCACTGCCACCAATGTTGTCTGCTGAGTCAGCGGAACGGGCGTCGAGCACGTTGTTGACGCTTTCGTCGTCGTCGCCCGCGACATTTTTACCTGATGCACTTGTCGCCCGGAACAGGGGATTACGGCCGCTGACATTGATTAGAGCACCGCCATCGCCGCCGCCGCCGCCGCCGCCGCACCATCGAACCGGTTGCTGGGACAGCATATTCTATGTGCGTTGCTGGCACTTGGTATGCAGAACTCGTCGTCGTCGATGCGACAGCGACGCGCATCGCCCGGCGCGTCGCCGGCGGCGTCGGCGGCGGCGGATCAGATGGCGGAGCATATCCGCCTGATGCTGCCGCTACTGCCGGTGCCAGTGTGATTAATGTTATTGGGCATATCGGTGGCGATGTGCGGCGACCGTCGTCGTCGTTGGGCACATGATTCCCGGCCGCTGTCAGCATCGAGACCCATCGTCGTCGTCGTCGAGTCGTCGCCGTCGGCTCCGCGCTGGTTTTGACGGAGGTTGACAGAGGAATCGACGACGGGTGCGCATCGATTTTATCGCTCGATGCGTTGCTGCTGCTGCTGCTGCTATGGCTGGTGGTCGCCTCAATGACACACCCATCGTGGACGCATGTCTGGCGAAGCAGCAGCAGCTCGGCGGTGGGGCGGATGAAGGGGGTAAAAAATGCCTTGTCAATTCGCTGGCGGCAAGAGCCGCCGCTGGCACATCGGAGCCGCGCTGCGAGGTGTACGGAAAGCAGCTGCGCAACGGTGAAAACATTTCGGACGCGGTGTGTTTCGCGTCACAGACACACTGGGTCTATATTCTTTTGTTTTCAATTGTATTATCGACGATTGATCTGCGGCGGCGGCGACGAATGGCTTTGATGTCCGGCAATTAATGCGATGTGCGATATGCGCTGATGGATGCTGGTCATTTGGGGGTGGCTCGTTCATGCGGCAGTGAAATGTGTCCGGTTTTGTGTTGGGGTGGTGAGACGATGGCGACGGTGGAACATTTAGGCGACGACGTGTTGCTTGCAGCATGCATACAATGGCGACTCTGTCCGCAACAGAAGTCAATCAAGCGTTATGCTCAATGGGAACCGTTCACAAACACACACACACATACTCGCAGACCGCGCAACGCATATCGTATATAATGTGCAAGAATGTGGGCGAGTGAGTGTCTTTGTCCCTAACGCACGGCAGCTGACTTGGAGCTGATCACACTTGAATGCACCGCACGTTCACTCGGGCTATGTTTGTGCACATAAATTCACTCGCTTATCTGCGCGCAAACAAAGCGTGTTGCCTACACGCCACTTGGAATACGCGAACTCTAGTTTCTGTGCGCCGGTTCGTCGGCAGATAAATTGCATCACACTTATTAGTCACGATTTGCAGTATTTGCTCCGCACACACCTCTCGCCGGTCGCCTGAATTATGAGCAAAGTTCTGTGCTGTTCCCGCTCGGATTGACGGCATACGCACGCAGAACGCAACTTTGACAAAACTCCGAGAACCGGGTAATTTCAATACGAAACTGCGCACTATCGAGAAGCAGTGCTAGTTTGCGCGCGGTTTTGAGCGGATGGGGAACGCACAGCAGCGGTTAATTCACAGTCAGCGCACCACGAAACCGGAGGTGAATGCACAAACTGGGCGTGCACGCGCGTTCGCTATTTGTTGTGCCCTCGTCGAGTGACGTCTATTGACTGTTTTTAAATTGCATTTTAACATCCCAATGGAGATTCAATCAGAACACGATTCCCAATTTGTCAGGGGACACACGAAGACGACGACGACGACGACGACTACGACATAGAGACTATTTTGGAAACGCGACGCTAGCGTTAGCGATCACCGATGCACTTAGGTGCACGCATGCACTCGAACACACGACAGCAGAGTGGAGGCAACGGAGGGTGTGGAGTGTGTCACTCGAGGCGTGACAATTAGTTTGAATATAGCCATAATATTGTCGTACATCGCCCTTCGAAACGACGACAACAACGCCTAGTCAATAAATTGAATCTATTTGGGGAAAATTCCAGCACTTACATTATAAGGGCTTTCAATGTGGATTTACGATCTTTGACAATGTATTAGATTAGATTATTAGATTATATTAGATTATATTTAATAATCTCGCTTGTAAATGAAGAGAGAGCTTCTTAGCCCCACAGCGAAATATGTTAATAAAACAATAAAGGCAATATGGTTCAGGTTTTAAAAATTGCATACAAATTGAAGCATTATCACGAAGGCCCGGAAGTTAAGGGAAAATCCCTTTTTTCCTGTTCACCCTACAGAACATTTGTAACCACGATTATGCGTCACGTTTCCTTACTTAAAATGAACTATACTTTTTATCCCCTTTTTGCCCTTTTTTTGGACGTTAGGCCCTTTTTTCACCTATAATCCCTTTTTGGCCCTTTTTCGCCCTTTCCCCTTTTTCGTTTAAAAAAAGTTCTTTAAAAAAATCGTAATATTTTTGCTTATTTCTCTGAAAATATACAAAACATTTAATGCGAATTAGTATTATTCGAGCAAATAATGTGCTTAGTGCGATAATTGCATGATGAACCAATTTCGCTTCGTCTTTCCCATTTTTACGAAATATCATCGAGAAATCATGGTTTTTAGACCCTTTTTTCTTGTTTTTAGACCATTTTTCACTGGTTTTAGCCACTATTCTAGTTCCGGGCCTTGATTATCACTTCCACACGTTGAATAGATCAAGCGCTCTTAATAAGAAACCCTATACCATTTTTGGTATATAACTGTCGGAACTCACCGGCAAATGCGTCTCCAGCCATGTGTTGATCAAGCCGGCGGTGATGGGATCGGGCGATGGCGCCAGATTGCCGGTCTGCTGCAGGATCATGGCCAGCGTTTGGGCGGCCGCAAGCACGTTCGTGTGCGGCGGAACGGTGAATGAAGCGCTGTGGCCGTCCTGCGAGGAGGTGCTGCGCGACGAACTGACACCTGGACGACGAAACAAATGGACGATGGACGAAATTGGTGGTCGTGAGATTTTTTCGTATGGGCAAAAAATGTTTTGTCATTTGTCGTTCAATGCAGGTGTGAGAACGAAGGAAGTACAGATGATTATGTCAACTCAGGGGGTAGAGTGTGTGAGTTTAATCCTCGATAAAGGTGCGGGGTTTGTTCTTTTAACGATGATTCAATGAAGGATGTTAAATGTTGGGTCTCGAGCGAGCATCCGTCGAGTGCGGACGTGCTCGCTGCGCTGCTCGTGCTTGCAAACAAACAGGTGGGAAAGCCCTGACCGTCACTGTATTTTTCAATACGGTGGCCAGGGCCGCAACCCTGTGGACCTCGGTCCTTAAACTGGAACCAGGGTAACACCTGGGGGACGTGTCGTCAACCAGATCGACCATGTCGCTATAAGCCGCAATTGGCGTCGCTCACTTCTCGATGTTCGCACTCGAAGGGGTGCGGACATCGGAAGCGATCATTACCTGGTAGTCGGAGAATTCCGACTCCAGGTAAAGCCCATGAGACCTGTCCAAGGTCGGCAACCGAGACTAGATACTTCCACGCTGAACCGGCCAGCAGTTAAGGACCAGTTTCTTTCACATCTTAATAGCTAGTTGCTGGCAGGGTGCATACAACCGTACCGGACACAAATTTCTCAGTCCCAATCCAACGAGAAAGAAGGGATGGATTTCGGACGCGACCTGGAGCGTAATTCAGCGAAAAAAGACAGCTTGGATCTCATTGTTGAGTGCGACCGACAGTAACCATTCTGCTCTTTCTGACGTATATAGAGATCTGCAACATCGGGTTAAGCGCTGTGTTAGGAATGATAGGAGAGCTTATCTCTCTTGCATCCGAAGCACAGCGCGCTTCCGACGTTGGCAATCTGCGTAAGACCTATCAGATTGCCAAGCAGATCTCGGGGAGAATGACCTCCGCTAATCGTCCAGTAAAGGACCTAGCGGGGCGAATTCTCTCTACGGATGAAAAGCCGCTGGAGAGATGGACAGAACACTTCAAAAGTATTCAAAATTGCGAATCACCATCACACGCAAGCCATCTCCGTTGGGTCGCACCACAGAGTTCAACTCCAATGCCCCAACAATCAATGAGATCAAAAAAACACTTCAGCAGATAAATAACAACAAAGCTTCCGGATTAGAAGTTTTACCGGTTGAGCTGCTTAAGGCCGACGCTGATCTGGCCGCACAACATCTGCGGCCATTGCTCCAGGAAGTGTGGGAGTCCGAATCCATCTCCAAGAATCCATCTCCAAGATCGTGGCCCACATAATAGACGGCCGGATTAGACCCGTTATAGATGTGCATCTACGCGAGGAGCAAGCCGGCTTCAGGTCGGGGCGGTCACTCTGCGTATTATCATCGAGCAGAGTGTGGAATTCCGGTCGCCCCTGTTCATGCTGTTCATAGACTTTGAAAAGGCCTTTGACAGCATTGACAGGGCATTTATGTGGGCAGCCCTTTCTGCGTACAACGTTCCGATAAAAATACTTAATCTGATTAAGGAATTATACCGGGACAGTACATGCAGGATACACGCCGGCCTAATCGGGGATTCGTTTTCGATTAGATCAGGTGTGAAACTGGGCTGTGTCTTGTCCCCGCTCCTCTTCGTTATCGTATTGGATTACGTCATGCGTTCGGCCGACCAACAAAAGCAAGGTTTGAGCTGGCGGATCCATGGCGGTCCACTTAGTGGTCTCGATTTTGCAGACGACATATGTCTGCTATCTCACCGTTTTTCCGAATTGCAGAGTAAGCTCAGCTCAGCCTTGCTGCCAGTGGGCCAGGATCATCCACGGCAGCAGCAATTCGGCTCAAAATCGGAGATGAAGAAATCGAGGAAGTGGATCGTTTCTGCTACCTGGGCAGTATGATAACAAATGATGGCGGAGCTCTAGTGGACGTGATGGACGTGAGCGTTTGTAAATCTGGCTAATATTTGGCGATCTACCGAATTGTCACGGAAGCTTAAGCTACGGATCTTCAACTCGAGAGCAGCGAGACCTGAATGGTGACGAAGACCATCAAGTCAAAAATCCAGATCTTCGCCAATCGCTGCCTGCGCCGAATATTGCATATTCGGTGGTACGATAGGATCTCAAATGACGAAGTTGCAAGATTAGCTGGTATCCCTTCTATGGAAGCTATAATCAAAAGGCGCAAGTGGGGATGGGTCGGCCATACTTTCCGACGCGCCAGCAATAACAACGCTCGGCAAGCCTTTTACTGTAGACCAGAAGGTAGTCGGAAAGTAGGCGGGCTGATATTTGGTTGTTGATGGTATGTTTGTGTATGTCAATTGCATCAGTCTATGTTAGTGTAAGATTTTTTTATAACAGAAACCCGGCTAATGATTCGCTCGAAATTCAGCAAGGTCCTACAAACAAATGAAAGAAGCTTGTTCGATTAGTATGCGATCTAGATTGTTATACAACTAAACGAACGTTAACGATCTCGGGGCAAACATGTGCCGAAATCATAAAATGTCAAATAGTGCCGAAAATGTCAAACAAAAATTAAGCAACATTTTTACCATTCCGGCAACATGATTGTGCTGAACCGAATTAATATGAAAATATTAATTTATTAAATCAGTTGGAACATGACAAAGTTGTTTCATGTATGCATACCGGCGAGAAAAAAAAACATAACAGTAAAATATGTAGCAGGTAACCGAATGAAACACCAAAACTCAATCAGCAACACACCCTTACAGTTCTGTGCCTTTCCATTCGGTTCGCTGGCGCCGCTGGTGCTGCCACCGTTGCCGAACGTTGTCGTCGTCGTCGTTGCCGCAATGGTCGCCGTGCCCAGGTCGCCGCCGTTCTCGCGACTCGCGGCTCGATTGTTGCACGCTTGAAACCACCACCACCGCGTCATATGAGCGGGTTGCTCGTGCAGCACAACGCACCCGGATGCGCGTGTTGCAATGCGGTCAGGCACCAGCGGACAGAACGATGAGCTGTCCAACACTTTGGCTCGAAACAAGCACACACACACAATTCAGTTGTGCGCACACTTGAAACTTGAAACACGGCAACGGCCGACGAACCGGCTGCACTGCACTGAATTTAATTATAATGATGCCACTACTCTTTTTTCTAGCCGCGATCCCACGAAGCGAGCCGGCGGAGTGGTTTTAAATTGAGAAATCCAAATTCCGGCACAGCGCGTTCACGGAGTTTGCAGAATTTCAATCGGAGGCACATATGTTGCGCTCACGGGATTCCGTGTCTGGGAATTTGTTTCAACCTGAGCGCGAAACGAGCGTGATTTATTAAAAACCTTCTACACATTCTCCAGCGGACGACGAGCGGAGAACCAAATCCCTGCAGCAAATTGATGCTCGAAAATCAATCCATAATCCTCCGCTCCTTCGCCGTGAGCGGGGGGAGTCGTTTGATTTTCGTCATTCTTGCCATCGGTGTGTGAGTGTGTGTGTGTGTTACTGTGTGAGTAAGCCCGTAGTTGATGTGTGTGTGTGTGAAAGTGTGTGGCTCGCGCATGTGTAACGGAAGAAAGCGCATGTCAATTTAGCAGTACGCGTTTGAATTATTCATGCGACTAAATGCATTTGAAATTAGCTCGCTCCAGCTCACTGACAGGCATCGTGCGCAGTTGCCGCCGACTTTATCGTGTAATCATTTATGGGGATGTTCGTCGGCGGCGGGGTAAATTATGCTGCAACTCACACACACACACACATGTACAGTCGCATAGTGGAACCGACTGGCTCACACGAACATTGCGTGCAAAGACCGAACCTGAACGAATAGCGTGACGTGAGTTCAACGGTCGCTGGATTCGGAACGAAGTTTCTGTCACCGGAAAACCGGCACATTTAATGGATCAGTGGCTATGTGCAAATGTGACTGCGATTGCATGTGACCGAGTTGCACCGGTGTATGCTGGTTGGTTCATGTGAGATGTTGACAGATATGGAAATAAATATAAAAATTCGATCGAATTGCTTATAATGATTCATCGTTTGATCCATACATCAGGATTTCAGAATCGAGAGTCTAAATTGCGCTCATTTGCGCTTGTTATTTCGAGTCCACGAGCAATATTTGCAATTTTGCAATCCTTCTAATCCGATGTGTGTAAATATTCCCTGCATATTTTTGGGCCATATGGATATGCGGTGTACGCAAACGTGACTCCGAAAATTCAAATCAACGTTGTTTGACGACCCACCACGTTGTGACCTGGCGCAGCAGCAGTCTCACAGCATACAACGAAAGGTGGCTGGTGTCGAGCACTCGAGATAAGGTGGTTGAACGTACATACTAACTCACAGACACGCTTGCTAGTTTGCTGGCGCTATTGCGGGCAAAAAATGGCATCGCCGCCGGAATGTGGACAATGTGTTATTTGCATACTCGCACTCGGGCACGAACCCTAGAACCTTGCACATTCCTAGCCGAGCCATATTCAAAGTCGACACCGACACCGGAAAGTGCCGACAAATTAGGCCAATATTGCGGCAGCATCGTTCAAGAATAGTGATTAAATCGCTTCACACACACACACGACCTTCTTGTCGAATCCTGGCTACTTCGGAAACTTCTACAAAACCTTTGGCACCAATCGCAAAGTAAATCTCGCACACGACCTCGCACACAGGACAGCCAACTGCACACATTTTGCAAGCGAACGGGGGTAGCTTATACTCGATGCGGAGACCGTTTCATTGGATAAGCCGCATGCCGTATATGACATTCAAATACTGATGCTATTTATTCGGTCTGGTGAGCACGCGCCGCACACACCGCCATCGTTGACGTTGCCGCTCACACTTGTACGTATGCATCGAATCTGCATGTGTGCACACAAAAGAAAGGAAAATATGATATTGCAATCCTTTAAGCCGTTTATGCGTGCGCACCCACACGGTGTCTGCTGCAACGGTGGCTCAACGGTGTGTGTGTGTCTATTTGTGCACCTCGCACCGAACGACTACATCAAATTCGAAGACGCTGCGACTTGCGCCTGTTTGCGTCTCAGGCACCGAGATATAGTCGAGCCATGTCGCGACAAAACGACTGTTTGTGTGTATGTGTGCACTCGAGCGTTGGAACAATGCATTCGTACGAGTTCCACCGACTCCGACTAGAGTAGATGGTCCTCAAATATCCGGAATGGCTTGTGTTGAATAATTTTTACAATTTTCGTCCATAGTTGATAGTCCTTTATTTTGTATTCTGATTTCTTTATGTTTATACATATATAGTCGTGATAATGATAACGGTCTGATATCCGTCTACACGGTTTTGTTTTATCCAAAAACAACGAGATGCAAGAGTCAAAAGAGTCTCGTCAAAATAAGCGTTGTGTATTTGAAATGTATTTATGTAGACAAATGTATGGCTACAGGTTGTGAATTATGTTTCAATTTTTATAAACGTCTTCGTCATCTATATTTTGGAACTATTGATCAAGCCAGTTTCCAATAGAAAATGCCCATTGCACTCTATCAGTAGTCTTCGCGCAATGTTGACTTTCTACTTGGCAAAGCATTCGCTGCACGGTTGTTTTGTCGGGATGTGACATTGCGGAGCGCAGCAGATATGTTATTACAGAAGGCTTTTGAGCAAGATCCAGTTATAACCCACCATAAACGCAATCCAAGCACCCCTACCCACACCCACACATAGCCACACTAATATGAAGTAAACTTTCCGAGGATTGGGTACGCCTAGACAATATCCTCTGTCAGTTGTATCTACAATGCAATAACCAACAATAGTAGTGCGTTGAGCCAGCGACGAATGCAAAGACTCGGCAGACATTGCGCTCCAGATTCGGGATTACGGGTGGTACTGTGTGTGTGTGTGTGTGTGTGTTTTCGTGTAGCACGATGATTACGCTGTGTGCATTTGTTGCGCACGCGAGCGGAACAGAAACAGCGCATAGGCTTTCTGAATGGTTTTTCTCAGTTGCGTGCACTTTCTTCTTTTGCAAATGCAATCTCATTCGGGCTGAAATGCATAATCTGGCAGGATGAAAGGACATACGAGAAATACATTCCGTGCCGAGTTATTCATAACATGTCTATTTAATTATGCTGCTGTCGAGTTTAATCTCGTCAAACTGGCAAACACCACTTTGAACAATGTAATTTGCATATCAGTATCGTCACATCGCCAGAGAGCCCAGATGAGCGCACATGTGTTGCAAAATGAGGCACGAGCAGCACCGACATGATGTACTGCATGTTAGCATTACACACGCACACACATGTACACCAGCATGAATGTCAAACGTCCGCGCAAACACACACACAAAACACTTGCCTAATACGCATTCACTGCTCACTTCAAAAGACCATCATTCGTGTGCTACACATCACATGTGCGGGCCACCAACCACCCCCACCCCCAGTTCACCTGTGTCAGTGTGCCGTGTCGTTCATCACGGCAGCACACACTCACTCACAGGTGGTTCTCCACACTCCACATGGTTCACTCACTTCAGGCAGTGCGCATGTGTGGCGCGATTTGTTCAGCATGACGCATCGCAGCACCGCCAATAGTGCCACCTACCCACCAACCGAAGCTGTGCAGAGCGGCTGGGCAGGAGAAGGTGGGCGCGATCTAGTGGCTGGTGGTTCACTGAACTCCATATTTCACGAGAGCCCAGCGAACCCGCAACTTCTGTACAATACACACGCGTTGGAAGCGGCGCGAAGCGAACAACAGCCGATCCAAACCCGAGTGCGTATGAATAGTAAATGCATCACACTCGCTCGCTTGTCTAGTGTGTGCTGGCTCTGACGACCGAACCCGGCAATGCACGGGATAGTAAATCAAAGTTTCGCACTAGTTCCGCGACGCGACGCGTCGTCACGTCCGGCGTCGCCCCGTCTCGTTCGCCGAGCGATAACGCGCCCAACTTTAATCCGAAGCGTGCACATCAACTTTACAACATGCACGTGCACGTGTCTGCGTGTGCCATGTATTGTGTGCTTCCGGTACTGGTATTTCGCTGCCATGCGCGAGGGCTGCCACAGCCTGTTCACGTGCGTGCGTGTGGGTCTGTTGCGTCGAGTGTCGGCTGATGCCTGCCAAACATTCGTCCCTGTGCGATCATTTGCAGTGATTTGCATGTGGGCACTTGGGTGGCATGTAGTGCATGGGTTGCACACCACACGCAAGGCCATTATGTCTGATTCCATAAGTTCCGACGCGTGCGCGTGGTGTCGATGTGTGTTTGCGCGTATGTGCAGCGTCTGGCAGCGGTCGGATAAATAGATTACGACGGACGTGTCGAACACGCACACAATTGATGCAGGCACACAACCAGCGTAATTTAGCACCAAACGAAGCTGTGTCGAAATAATTGTGTGTTTGTGTGTGTGTGTGTGTGTCGAAATAATTGTCAATTATGTTGAGTCGGTTTGAACAGCATTAACTTTGCACACACACACAACACACAATCCCGCGAACGTCGAACGCGCCTGAAATACTCGCCAACTTGTTCACGTGAACGCCCGATACGTTTTGCGCACGGACGAATGATTTTGGGAACGCGTGATGTCGAGCGAACTGTCGTGGTTTGAATGACTAGCGTCTCGTTGGCTCCGGAGCATGGACATGCTGTGGCGAGGATCCGACATGCGAAAGCTCGCCGTCGTGAAGCTTTCGCACGCTGGCGGGTGGTCTGGGGGTGGCGAATATTTGTGTGTGTACTCACATGGAATCCGAACCACCAAATAACATGTTCAGTGAATGCGCTCTGCACGACTTGTAGCATGCTGCGTTCGTACCCAAACTATGTCTGTGCGAGTCTGCGAGCATCAGCCGGGCGCATTCGATCACAAGCGAATGGAATATTTATGCCCATCAAAAATCGAGCACAACGAACCCCCGGAATCGAAAGAGTCACGCCGCCGCAGCCGCCGAAAGCCGCACAAGAAGTTTAATATGTTGATGTTCCACGCGCGCGCGCGCGTCGTCGTCGTGTTTGCGTGCAGCGGGCGAATGTTCTAATATCATCACATTTTTTTTTTCGCGCACATTAAAAAGTTATTGAATACGAAATTATGAACAGAACAGCAGAAACTTTCCACATCATTGGGCATGCTATTTCATTTTTGCGAGTGGCGGCGAGATTACCGCCGCCAAAGCCATCTGTCGTAGCGTGTG
>CAXHKQ010000034.1:0-21104 GCA_964017145.1 Agrocybe praecox
ATATAAAAAACATAGTTAATTAAATGCTCTCTGAAACGTGTACCTCAAACCATTTTAATAGATTATTCTTCGAGATGGTCCCGGCATATATCAGCATCATATTTGCTGAACCTTATCTATATCCTTAAAGTAGTTCGTCATAAATAATAAGTACGCTTCATCAGAGTATTATTTCCTCAAATGCTGCACACGATTCTACCGATGGCTAACAGCTGAAGCTCACACCTGTATGGCCAAAAGCTCAACACTTTGCCAGAGCAACGTCGATGAAGCTACACGACAAACTTGTTGCATATTCTACATGTCTATATACACACATCTGCACAGGTTCGCGCAGCCACAGACTCCCAACACACCGCACGATGTTTGTGCTTATGTGTAATTTAATAATGTTTGCGCGTATGCGGCGAGGTCAATGACCTCGCACACACACGCAAGCGCCACTGAACGGCGTGCACACACACTAGTGCCCTTTTATCGTTAATTTTAGCATCTTGGCAAAGGCGAACGCCGTCGCACGCGATGCCGATCAGATTTGATTCGAGCGAATAAATTACACCGATTTCGCATTGACCTAGTCGCTTTTCGCTTTGCCGTCAGTAGTCGCGTTAGCAAAGCAGACCTTTCTACGACTTTATCTGAGCATACGCTAGAAACAAACACGTCACCGTTACGGACAAACTATACACGAAAACACTCGGCTGCGTGCTCGCAATCAATCGCTTCAGTCGTTGTCGCGACTTTTTGCATTGTGCTTCGCTTGCAATTGACAATTCGCGCAGCAAATCGCTGACAATCAATTATGTAATTTCGGGCAATTACGAAGACGCTGCACTTTAACTGCTGATGCTCTTGAATGTCTGTGGAGGCCACTCTTGCTTTGTGAACGTGCATGCATGTCCAACTGTTGTGGCGCAATTGGTAAATCGCGAATTACTCATCGTGAGTCGATGCGACTCCAGTGAGTATTATTCGAGCATTCTAGGCACAATATTTCCATGACTGAACCAACCTGATTGCGGTACTGCAGTTGGCCGCCCGATCGGTTGATGTGTGGTAGCCGGACCGGTGCTATTGTGGCGGTGTATGGAGTGAATGGGTCGGGTCGGAATCCGGCGGAGAACTGCCCCGAAACCGTCGGTGTATTTGATCGATTGTTGCTTCGGGACTGAATTTTGTATACGCAATAGTTTTTGTGTCAAGCGCGTCAGTTTTGTTTTGGACCGAGTCGCGCGGTGTGTTGTTGTTGTAAGTTGAGTGCGGAGGGAGCCCTGTAGGCCAGTAGCGATGGCTTGAATTATTTTGGGAATAGCCCGCAGTTAGGCAAGCTAGAAAATTTAATTGGAATAAAAATCGGGCTGTGAAAAATGTCATTAATTTCAAGCCTGTACGAATTTATGCTTCTTTTACGTTTTGTAGGAGTAAGAGTATCACAAAAAGTGTAATGATGCAGTTTTGTTCAATAATTAATCTTCTATAATATTCCAAAATATCGTTCCTTCGTTCATATAAGGAGAAATTGTCGAATTGTCGAAATTCGAACGAATAACCATGGATGACGTTTTTTTTTTAATTCCAATGAAAAGGATTTGTGCACAATTTCATTATCATTCTTTTGAGCATACACATATTGCTCTAAGTCACTCCAGTGAAATATAAAGGTTTCTAAACCAAACACGACTACGACAATTTTGTATGAAGTCAAATATATTTTTCCATTTTCCATACTTGGTTGATAGACCATTTGCTTTGCACTGGAATGACTCAGAGTAATGAGTGTATACTGAATCTAAAGACAATGAAATTGTACACAAATCATTCACATCGAACAATATTTGAAAAATAGTGCTTCATAAAAAGTTTGACGATCTCCCACGTCTGTGATTTTGAATAAATTTCACAATGGTAAAATGAAATCGATAGTCCATTTATCTGGCTATATTTTTGCTCAACATTATTAACCTGTATCGGGTCTGTGCTTCAAGCTATACTCCAAAAACTGAGAGCATGTTTTTTTTACGATTTTAAAATAGGGGGAATATATAAGTTTTGCCTCCAGTCAATTGTGTCCAAAACTATAAAATTCAGAGTCGAAAAATAACATATAAGTTTCTTTCATGCTCATTCAAACGAACAAAACCGCTAGAAACCACGAAATATCATCATGGCCGCTATATTATCTGGTTTCGCGTGTGCAATAAATTGTAATAGAGATTTTCCATATGAAAAATTGATATATAACACTACACAATTGACAATTGACAATTGCTTCCTAACAGGAAAATTGTTGACGTTGTGAACCAGATATCTAGAGACTGAGCTGCAATAATGAACTGAATCTTTTTGTGGATAGTTAAGCAATCATATGTTTATCTTCATGCGAAATTCGACCATTCTCAGTGGCCTACGAAAGGAACGACAGGCATTCTACTGAAATTTGCCATAAAAAGCGTTGAAATTGCTTCTTAACAAGCGCATGTTATATGACTGAACAGCATACACATTTTATCAATTTTGTGTGCTGGAATGTATTATTCAAGGAAAGCCAAACAAATTTTTCAACCAACATTTATTCACGTTAATTTTATCGTTACATAAAATTTACGTAAATACATTTTTGTGCTTGTCTTTGGAGTTCCACAAATCTGAAAATATTCATCAAAATCAACAAGATGTTTTTTCAACATGTTATAAAGCGTCAGGACTAGACGATAAGACAGATTCAAGTTTTCAAGACAGATAGTCCTTGTACCTGAATAATTCGATATATATAACGGAAAACCATGTAAACATGAATTTTATTTTGCATGATTCATCACCAGAAATGATCAGAATTTGAAATCAGAATATGGAATGGAGCAAAGTTCCATATTGAATCTTCGATATACCTGAATTTCAGGGTCCTGGGTGGAACAAATCTGGGAGATTAGTTCAATATTGCGAAGTATTGATCAATTGAAACCAAACTGAATTTGTGACTTGACTGAACTGCAATATTCACATGAAAAATGTTCGAAAGTCGTATAAGTGAATACATTCAATTTGAAAAGAAGTTTATTTATAAATGGTTCCAACGTGTATATTTACACCTGCTGGTAAACTGTCGAATCTCAAATTCAACAGGAAAACCTCGCAAAAAGAAAAACACTGCTCTCGTTTTCTTTTTTATTACATTTTATTGATTTTTTTCACGTATTTTTCATTTTTGAAATGTTATCTTGTTATGTTTCCTGTTCAGCGAATCGACACACAACAAAAGTTATCGACCCAAATCATCATCACACGCACACACAACTCTTCTGCACCCTGCGTGTTCGCAAGCGACAAAAAACCAGTCTTTCTCGGTTACGTGAGTGGGCGTGCGAGCGTCTCAATTTCTCTCCAGCCGAGTGTGAATGGTGGGAATGTGTATGATCGAAGCCGCTCGACTGCAACCACCAACGCAAAAATTGTGCGACGTTTCCGTGTGTATTGTATTGTATGATGTGTACAGTGCGAATTTCGGTAGACACATTTTACTTGCGAGAGTCTCTGTGTGTGTGAGGATAATTTACGTGTGTGTGTGTCTTGGGAGTTGGCCCATCGAGTTGCCTCTGAACTGAATGCATGGCGCGCACAGCGAGCCTTTACCAGCAGCAGCACGAAGCCATCTCGACGACGATCTCCAACTCGCCAGCATCAACGGATCTCTCAATCTCTCATCTCCCCTTCTCAGCCTCAACAACCGCCTTACAGCTCGTCCTTGCCGACCTGCTCCGCCGACTCCTCCTCCTCCGTCTCGTTCACCTCCACCTCCTCCACCTCCGGCACCGCCTCCTCCTTGCCGCCGCTCTCCAGGAAGCGCTGCAGCGCCTCCAGCGTGCGCTCGCCATTGTAATCCACCACCGAGTTGTCGCCCTTCTTGTACAGCTTCAGCGTCGGGAACGACGTGATCTTCGTGTGCTCCAGCTCGTTGGCCGTCGAGTCGATCTTGGCCACCACCACGGCATCGTTGCCGGCGAAATGCTCGCCCAGCTGATCGAAGATCGGAGCCAACTGCTTGCAGTGTCCGCACCACGGAGCGTAGAACTCCACCAGCACATCCTTCTCCGCATCGAAGGCGACCTCGTCGAAGTTCGACGTGACCAGCGTCCAGACCGGGGTGGTGTTCCAGTCGGCCGGCGCGTCCTGCGACAGCAGATGCTGCTTGAGCTTGCCGTCGAGGAAGGACTGCACGAACGTGCCGATGGCCTCGGGACTGAGATCGGCGGAGGCGGGCTTGTACTTGGCCATCTCCTCCTCGAGCTTGATCAGACGCATGGCGGGCACCTCCTCCTTCTTCATGCCGAAGAACTCCAAGATGCGGTTGTGGTCCTCCTCGTCGGCGTTGATGGTGACGAACAGCACCTGGCCGCGGTGCTTCTCGGCGATTGCAGCGGCCGGGGTGGCGTACTCGGCGATGTGGCCGGCCTTGGCGCTGACGAACAGCAGCAGATGCGATTTGATGTCGCCGCCGAAGATCTTCTGCGCGGAGTCGTGGTTGAAGTCGACGATCAGGGGCAGAGCCTGCACGGAGACGAACTCCTTGATGGCTTCGGCGGAGGTGGCGTCGCCGGCGTACACGGACTTGCCGTCGTCGAACTGCTTGAAGAGGACGATGGCGCCGGCGGCGGCCTCGTACTGGGCGCGGACGGTCTCGTCGGAGGTGATGCCGAAGGGCAGATCGTCGTGCGAGGCGGCGACCTTCAGGAAGGCGACGGCCTCCGGGGACTCGCGATCGGCGATGAAGGCGATGACGGCGACCTTGTTGTCGGCGACGAAGGCGGCGGCAGCCTCGGCGGTGGCCAGCTCAGCGGCAGCGGGGCCGGTCTTCTTGGACAGCCAGGCGATGATCTCGTCGGCGGTGCGGCCGCCGTTGTACTCGATGGAGGAGCCGGAGCGGAAGAACTTGAGGGTGGGGTAGCCGCGGACGCCGAACTTCTCGGCGAGGGCGGACGCCTCGGTGGCGTCGACCTTGGCGAGCTTGATGGGCGAGTCCTTGGCGGCGAGGGTGGTGGCGGCGCTGGCGTAGTGGGGGGCGAGGGTCTTGCAGTGGCCGCACCACGGGGCGTCTGGTAGGGGGGTGGAAGTGAGGGGAGGAATTATTAGTAAGATTGTCGGAAATTCGGCGTAGTAATTGGCAGTTTGAATACCTTATGGGCGTAGGAAAATACGGGTTTGAATTGGTAATGCAAGCGTAACAATTTGGGATCATGAAACGACAGGAAGCTCAATTAGCCAAACCACACACATTCAACGAAATCATGATGAAGAGATAAGATTGCAGACACTTTAATTAACTACCAGTTCCAATTTCCAATCCAACTAAAGTTGAATTCGAATTCAAAGACGAATATTAATAAACTAGTTAGAATTTGTTTAATAAATTGAAAGCAGATTATATTGCATACATCATTTGATTTTCATTCCATCATCGAAATAACCTTGCCGTTCTATCGTGGCACCTAGTGTAATTTATCGGAAAGCAAACCCCCGTTCGGATTTCTTATCGCCCTGCTGCTTTCTTGTTTATTGAAGTGAGCTGGCAACTGATACCGCCGCGAGCTATATTTGAGGATTGATTTCAGCGGTGTGGCAAATGGGCAAACAATTTCGCGTTTATCGCCGCGATCGCGACCCACTTAAGACGTGAACCGACAAAAACAGTCCAGATCTAACGGTATTCGCGTCTGCAAAAAAACGAACAAAAAACAGGTTTTGATGAATGTGTTACAGTCGTGCGTGCACGACAAATAAGGAGAAAAATATGTGTTTGGCACTTCATATTTGAATATTCTTTTCTCGAAGCATATTTAAATTGTGATTATACTACCGCAACAGTCATTTTTCTTCAAACAAATAAATAACTATTCTCCTTCACCTTATTTTATGTATAGCGATGATCGAACATTCACACACGCGCATGTGTCTTGGTCATGGCCGAAACGCACCGGTGCGCGGATCGTAAGTGCTGTAACCGTAATTGGTGTGTGCGCGTTAGTGTGTAGTCGATGTGTGTTGTGTGTGAACGCGGTTCCGCAGTCATTGAACCTTTCGCCGCAAGCCCGCGTGAGAACACGCGAACACGTGAATCAACACACACACTCACATTTAACACTACTACATACGCATACGCACTAACATATGTGTAGTGTATTTATCATCAGCATCGCTAATGAATTCACTAACAGCGCGCGAATGCGAACCGTTGTTCGACCTGCGCAAGATTTCGCACAGAACATTTCGACTTTGAATCCCGAACCCGAGCTGTTCACATATTTGCGTGTGCGAATATTTACCCGCCGACGGATTTTTTAATATTATTTTATTAGCTTAAAAGCATGCGCAGACCGGGGAACAGGGGAACAACCAAGCAGCTGTTTCAACCCGCCCGCGTGTCAACAAGTCAACAGAATTCTGGCGAATCGCAGTGTTTGCACGGTCGTGTCCTTCTAGGCAATTCGCCCGTGAAAATGCGAGTCTAACTGAGGTCGATACAAGGCCAAATTTGCCTCCAAAATTGTCTTGGTGTGCTGGTGCTGACTCGAATATTCTGCCGTGCAAATTGCGTGTTGCCCACGTTTATGTTTGCGCGATGCATCATCGCATCTTCGCGCAAGTCCAGTCAAACCGGTTTTGCGCATGGCAAATGGCACAGTAGAGACTACAACAAAAATCCACCACATCATCGATGTGCCCAGTGTGCGAAAAACCGCACAGATGACTGGCGTATAACGTCGTGTATCCAGTGTCTCGATTTTCCGAGAAAATATATGTGTGCTGTGGCTGTTTGAGCAACAAAAACCACACAAGCGCATCCGGCTGGAGTATAATTACTCTATATTTCGATGATAAAAACACTGTGATCCATATACACATTCGTGCGTGTTAATGTACAGAACATATATAAACAGGTCAGGTCGACGTTACACGTATACACACTATTCTACAATGCTGTGTGTAAGTGTTGAACGCCGCGCCCAACAACGCACACATACATATGTAATGTTGTTTGGTTCGACACAAAGCGAATGCCGGCTTAAACTCGCGAGCAACGCGCAACCGCGTCTTCGTTGATGACGTGGAATCAACGAATCGTCGCGTAGAATCGACGCTCTATATATGCTATATGTGCTATGTACTATCGAGTCTAGCTGTTTCGTTCTGGACGTGTTGCATGGTTGAGAAGCAGCGGACGTGCACGAGCGACATGGAAAATGCCACGTCGACGCCGCACGATGCCCGTTTCGCTTCTTGAGTATACCAACAGCAACACTAACACCATCACTCGACTCTGTCGACGTGTCTGTGCGTGCGTGCGTGCGTGTATGCGTCCGAGTGTGGGTTCGTCGGTTCGCCGACGCCGGCGGCGATTTATTGAATGACGTCTTCGCATGATTCGTCGATACTGAATTGGGCTTTCTTCGAGACAAAGCCACCAGAACAACCGCGAAAATCCACTCTGCAAACAAAGTGCATTTATTTCAGTAATTGCGGTGTGTTTTTGTCTCTGTCTGCCCACGCAAAACAGTCACAACACACACACACAATCACAACGAACTGTCGTGAATTTGCACAAACACACACATACATACATATGTGTACACGTAGCACACACACATACACGCACACTCGCGCAAAATCTCCATGTTGGAACTTTGGAACTGTGTGCAAATTGCGAAAAATTCCAGACATTCGCGCGATTAGCGATGCGATGCCCGGAATCTGCGCCCGTTTTCTGGATGGCCTTCGTCCATCTCTATCGATTAAGCGCTAATGACTAATGAATGAATGGAATACTCACAGAACTCCACCAGCACGAACTCGTTGCCGTTGATGGCCTCATCGAAGTTGTCGTCGGTCAGCACCAGCACCGACTCCTCGGTCTTGATTTCCGCCTGGACGGCCAGGACGGCGGCCGCCAGCAGGCAGGCGACGGTCACGAACTGCATGACTGTGTGTTGGGGTTTCTGTGGAGGACAGTGACTGAGATGTGGTGGAGTTGTTGCGAGAAACACGTCCGTTGATCGCGCGGCTCGTCCAAGAAATGAGACAGCTCGGTCGATGCGAAGCGTAAAATTGACGACGCAGCGGCGGCAACGGCAACGCGTTCCACCCAGCGTTACCGTTTCGAGTGCATTCGGGCTTTTCGTTAGATTTGATTGTTCATAATGGCGCAGAAAAACGAAAAAGTACATTTTGATGCAGAAAATATTACATAGTACTATGGTTTTCATTCTGAGAACCCTGAAGAACCCTCAGAACATTTTTGAAATCATTTAAAATATCCAGACAATTTTCTTAATCGCCGAAAACCTTCGGAAATCGTCTATACAAATCATCTCTACGAATCACTGAATTTCATTAGAAATAAATAATAATAATAAATATTCAGAAATGTCTTCTTATCACTAAAGAACCCTGAAATGACTAAAAAATACTTTAAAACTGGAAATATTCAAACATGTTTTCATGCCCTTATTGGCGGGTATCTCGTCGGACAACTTCAGCAAAAAATCACTGCAATTGTTTTTGACATGTTAATGTTTATACTCCTGGTATGTATACTGTATACTGAAAGTAAAACCGCAGAAAATGCACAAAATCACACTTGGTTTTACATGGTAAAGTTGGGGAAAAATTTCATTAGTCGAGCTTTCGTTGCCAATGCGATGCGTTCAGTTCGATCAGCCGAGACTCAAATCACACACCACATTCCACACATCGTTGCCCTTTGAAGAAATGGGTCGAATTCGATAGGCTGCGAATGGCGACCGAGTGCCGTGTGGAACACATTTATTTTGTGTGTGCTTCACCGAGCTTCTCGCCAACCAACGGTTCGAAAACCGAATGGAAAAATATCCCTCGATAACGCGCCATCTATCAAAAGACGCACACACGACTTGCTGCATAATTGTGCCAATATTACCGCCATCTATCAGACAACGCACTCATCGCGCATCGAGTTTGAAAAATTCAGCGCTGTGCTCTTCCGTTGAATGCTATGGAATTTCGAAATCGGTTGTAAATTTGATTTGAAATATTAGAGCGCAACGGGGGTAATTATTGCATGGGGGCAATTTCAGCAACCTTTTCTTCAAAAGTTTCCGATATTGAATTATATTGAAAGTGGAAATCATGGTCGATTATCAAAAACATTAACATGTTTATATTGTTGGAACGGAGTTTCGAGAGTTCCCACTGCCTTTTATGTTTATATTTGAATTTCTGGAAATAGGTTTCGCAATTTGTTTTTGGATTCTCTAACTATAAGTATGTTGTTGTTGTTGTTGTTGGTTTTCTCTGTTGTGGCTGGAAGCGTAGTCCATATTGCCAAACTATAAGTACACTTTGAACCAACAAAACACATTTGCTAAATCTGAAACGGCAACACTGGTTGTACGCCAGTGCGTGTGTGTGTGTGTGTGTGTGTGTTCCTTATTCCTTATTTGTTGCGCTTGCGTGTGTATTGTGTGTATTGTGTGTTATATACAACTGTGTAGGTATATATGCGGGATTTAACTGTATTCGCTCCACGTCATGTGTGTTTGGGTGTTTGGCGGACGTTTTGCAGGCTTCCCAGGACATATAGAGGTCAATCATAGCAACATTCCGGTGGCCATGTGTTCCACCTATTCTTTGGCGAACAAAGCCATTCAAAATAGCCATGCAAACGACGTAAAATCGCTAGTTTATCGATCATAACATCGACATCGGAACTGAGTTTTGAGGAAGAGACGCGATGAGCCGGCAAATGCGTGGCATTTGATCGTGGTTGGCTGCGATTGGTCGCGGATGCGTTGCGCCCAACGCGTCGGTGTTGTTGGAAGAGGTTGTGGAACGCGGGTGGAAATTGGGTGGTGTGGAACTTATAACAGAGAGTGCGTATATTTATTTTCCTTTATATTTATGGAGGTATTTAGAATTCCGTAGGTGAACGCTGTAACTTTTGGGTTAGACGTAAGTCACACGTTCCACACGTTCCACACGTCAAATCGTATGGAATTCTTGCTGACTCGACGTCTGATTCGACGTCGACTTGCGCTCACATCGCTTACAGCGTTCCACTACTGTTGGTTCCAGTTTCCAGTTTTAAACATTTTGTGAATTATAATGTGCAAAATCATCATCTAATATTTATTTTGATGTACGGGCGAATTGAATGTGTATACTGGGAACACCGCTTGTGGCTCCCAGCCGATGCGCACGCCATCTTTCGGGGCCCTGCGCATTGAGTCCACGCTCAGCTGGCTCAGCTGCTCGTTGAGCGTCAGTGCATATGTGCAAGGCTTGCTGTGTATATTATGTGCGAGCAGCATAGTGCGTATGCGGAGGGGTATGTCACAGAGTGGATTATGAATTATGATATGTGTAGCTGATTAAATTTATATTATAAATGAAATTGTATTTTTGTATGGAAACGACGTAACAATCATGTTCGGAATTTCAAGGTCAAACGTTGAATAATTATAGTAGATTTTCGTTGTTTTTTCTCTACATTGTCGATTACGTATTATGTGATATTAGCTGATATGTTATTCTAATATACATATATAATATATATACCATGATTTCCGGAGATTTTCGAAAAATCCTATTATTTTTCAAGAGGAAAATCACCGAAAATCGAAATATTTATGTTTATAATAAGAATCAAAACGTGGGATAGCTAGTGTTTAATTTCTTTGAATTTTTCTTTAAAATTGTTCTATAATTTTTTATGATTTCGAATGAATTTTCATCATCTTGGGGTATTCGTAGAAAATAAATCAATTCCAAAAATGTACCCTGTTGAGTCAAGTGTAAGCGTGCTAATCCCCTCGATTCACATACCCTCATTCGACAACGAGGGGCAAATCACTCTTGTTCGAGGTGTACACCGATTTCCGGAATTTTTTTAAAGATTTCCAGAAGATTTCCGGAGATTTCCGAAAATTTTCAAAGATTTCCAGAGATTTCCGAAGATTTCCAAAGATTTCCAGAGATTTCCGAAGATTTCCAAAGATTTCCAGAGATTTCCGGAGATTTCCGAAGATTTCCAGAGACTTTTTTCACAAAAATTTCCAAAGATTTCCGTAAATTTCCAAAGATTTCCAAAGATTTCCGTAAATTTCCAAAGATTTCCAGAGATTTCCGGAGATTTCCAAAGATTTCCACAAGATTTCCGGCGAAGTGTACACCGATTTCCAGAGTGATCCACCCCTCGTTCGACAACAACACTCGCCGCAACACTTTACACACAATCGTCTTCATCGTCCGTCGTCGTTCAGTTCGGTCGCCGTATTTTGTCGTCGCGCTCTTTCTTCGCGCGCGCGCTCCCTTTTCGGTTTTCGACTCGCGCGCTGCTCTGCTGCTGCTGTGCGCTGCGCGTGTGTTGTTGTTTGTGTTGGTTGGCCCCCATTCGAGATTCCGACTTGCAGCCCTCCCTGCGAGCCACAGATTCGCGCGCAATCCAATCTCGCGATCGTAAGCGCAACTCAAACTGCACGCGTCGCGTCGTCCCAACCGAATTTCTAATCACAAATCGCGCGCGCGCATAATTCGCAAGTGCATCGCGGAACGCCCCCCCAGTTTCCAACCTCAAAATTTTGGCGTCGTGTTTTCGAGGGCGGAGTGTGCGCTGGTGTGTGTGTGTTTACCTGAAAGTGCCTTCGTCAGTGTCCCGCCAGTGTCCAGCGCAGATCGTCCGTGATCTGCTTGCTCTGTTTCGGTGCAACCCGCAATAATCGCCGTCGATTGCAAATTTGCGCGCCATCGTCGCGTTTTACGAGGCAGCCTCTCCGATCCGCCTTCGCAGCCTCCGCCACTGCATCCGCCACGGCACCATCACACCGCCACATTACACAAGAAACCTACACCTCCGTTGCACACACAATAATATCTCGCCAGCCATTTTGACTGGAAGAAACACACACGACACGACGACCGACGAAGCGAGTGGCGAGCAGCGCAGTATTTTTCTGTGCCGTCGTCGTGTTCACGTTCTCGTCGTCGCGTTGCCGATTTGGGCCGGCTTTGTGCGCACGCACATACGGTCGCGTGTGTGCGAGTGAGTGTGTATTTGTGCGCGATTTTCACCCCCCTGGCACGGCAAAAGGCAAGTGCGAATCGTGCGAGCTCGCAGCTCAGCGTGTGGTCGCAAGTGCGTCGGTTCGTCGGCGGCGGCGAGTTCGTCTCACAGTGCTCAGTGCGGACGAAAGTCAAGAAGGGTGTTGCGCGCGTTTTTCCACACTCTCCGCTTCAGTTGCTGTCGACTGAAAGTCTGAGCAGCCACCTCGAGCAAGCAAGAGCAGGCCACACAATGGACACCCTCAAGAATCAGGATCTGGTGAACCTGGTCATTCACGGAGCGAATGGTGAGTAGTTTTTGTATAAGGAAACTAGGTTGTTTCGACGCAAGGGGGCCCACAAGTCACCAAAACGAGAATAAGTATTCAGTCGCGTGTTGCGTGCACACGCACACACTCACAACGACGATCTAGCGCTTGGCTAAGCGGCGTGTTTCGTCGTCGTCGTCGGCGTTTGTGGCGACGAAGTTTTTTCTCAATCATCGATTGTGGACGACTGTGTGTGTGTGTGTGCGACGTGTGTACGCTGCACGATGTGTGCTCGGCGAGTTGAATGTTGAGTGTTGACTGTGTCTGTGTTTTTCCATTCTCGCGGCAATCCGTCTGTGCGCCCAACAGGCCAACAGCAGATGATCAAAATCGTCCGCAATCCGAACGGCCAGCCGCTGACGCAGGAGAGCGTCAAGGCGATTGTGAAAGAGGTAATTGTCGGACAGCAGCTTCCGCCTCACAAACACAAAAATCCACATTACTTAACATGCTTCGCTACACACAAACACACACCCACACAGTACATGAGCAACAGCCACAACCAGCAGCAGCAGCAGCAGCAGCAAGATTCGTTTCAGCACAAGTACATCCAGCACAACGGCGCCTCTTCCGTCATCACCTCGGACGCCGCGTCGACCGGCCATTCGGTCGTCGTCTCGAACGTTGGGGCGCAACCGGCGTCGTCTTCTTCGGTGGGCGGAGCTGCCTCCACCTCTCAGGCAGCCTACAACAGTGGTGGTGCAATGCAGCACAGCAACGCCGCACCATCACCATCAACTTCATCAGCAACACCCGCCCAACAGCAGCAGCAACTGCAACAGCAGCTGCAGCAGCAGCAACAACATGGTACCCGATCGACGGGCGCCACGGCCAGCGGGAGCGGCGGCCAGGTTGTCACAGTGAAGGGCCAGCAAATGGTGCGTCCCAGAGCTCAATTGCAGAGAAGAGTTATTCGAATGTTGACTTATTTGTGTTTGTTTTCGTTTGCTTGCGACTTTATGTGCAGGTCCGAGGGAAACCGGTCAAGGTGTACACAACCATTCCGACGCCGCCGGTGGTGCCGAAGAAAACGTGAGTTCGCCTGCGGATTGTTAGAGGCTGATGAATCATTCGTTTAGTTATGCTCTTCATGGGTTTCATATCAAGTGCAGTGTTATCTTCAAGGGAGAACGAATGTCAACATCAAATCTAATCGAATCGATTGGATTGGAAAGATTTAGTTAGTTATGTCTGAACCACTTGCCTTTTTGTTTTCTAATGCATTCAATAGAAATGTACATGTTTTATCCATGGGAAATCCAGTCATTTTGATTATAAGATTTTTAGATCATAGAGATATCGTTTGCTTGCCTTAGGCTTTTCTGATCTGATCATGAAGTTACTCAACTAATTCTAAACCATATTATGTTAACATGCGGCGAATGAATCATATGTTTGGCTCTTTTCAAAGGCAAACTGTTCCCAACATCAGATCTATTCCGATATGGTTCAATATCTAAACCTCTTGCTTCTGTGGCATCTGTCCACATCTCTACCCTCAATCTCATCTTCCCCATCTCACTCCCGACCACCCATTCCGCCCCGCCCCCCTCTCAGCCGCCGTCGCAAAACGGATCGCGTCGGCAAGGGCTTGCGCCACTTCTCGATGAAGGTCTGCGAGAAAGTCCGCGAGAAGGGCACCACCAGCTACAATGAGGTCGCCGACGAACTGGTCGAGGAGTTCTGCCGCATGGAGCAGTCGGGCGGTCCGCCGCCGCGCCAGTCCCAACAACAAGCGGCCGCCGCGCAGCCCGGCGCCGCCGATGCGGCCAGCTACGATCAGAAGAACATCCGGCGGCGCGTCTACGACGCGCTGAACGTGCTGATGGCCATGAACATCATCAGCAAGGACAAGAAGGAGATCCGCTGGATTGGGCTGCCGACGAATTCGGCGCAGCAGTGCAACGCGCTGGAGCAGGAGAACGCCGAGCGCAAGGAGCGCATCGAGCAGAAGCAGGCGCAGCTGCGCGAGTTGATTCTGCAGCAGGTGTCGTTCAAGAGTCTGGTGACGCGGAACAAGGAGTCGGAGGAGCGAGGAATTGTGCCGTCGCCGTCGTCGGCGATTCAGATGCCGTTCATTATTGTGAACACGCACAAGAAGACGCACGTGAACTGCAGTATTTCGAGTGATAAGTGAGTGTCGCGGGGTTTTCGGTTAATGGATTTGTGCATGGATTTGTTATAGAATTGTTGGTTATTGTAGCATGTGCTTGTGTTTTGTGTGCTTTATTAATCGGTTGTTTGCTTGCCAATTCTGTCTTGATTTTACCCCTATACGTGTGTCCGTCTAACAACATCAATACGCGCGATTTGCCACATGCGATCTCGATACGTTTGGACGCATGAGTAGCGCCAAGCAGGGCATCGCCGTTCAGCTCGGCGTCGATTCGGAAGAGGTCTGGTGCTTCGATGATATCATCGAGTATTGTCCGGATGAAGAGATTGATGAAGAGTTCGATGAGGAGTAGAGAATCTTGTTCTGTTCTCAACCAATTGCACATAGTAGTTTTAACCCTTACCCATCGAATTGTATAATATTCAGTGTTGTGCTTTGCATTGTCATTCTTCACACACGATTGCCCAATTGTATCAAATGTCTAGTTTAAGGTGTATGGTTTAAGTATACAATCAGGAACTACTTTTGTTCATTGTTCACCCTTCTAACACAACTATACTACTATACAACCACCGAAACACGTGCGCACCATACAGATCGGAATACCAGTTCCAATTCGATGACTCGTTCGCCATTCACGATGACATCGAAGTGCTGAAGCGCATGGGCTTGCTGTTGGGTAAGTCCGAATCAGATCTAATATATGTGGGGGTTCTAGTGCTAACGTATTTTGTTCGTAACACCATCAGGTCTGGACACCGGCGACTGCACGTACGAGGACATTGAGCGCGCCAAAACGATGGTGCCCAAGCAGTTCGAGAAATACATCGAGAGTACGTATACAAGCGTCGATATTCCATCCACATCACAATCATATCTCTCATCTCATCTCAATCCGTAGTCTACGGTCGCGGCCAGGACGAGAACGTCGCCTACGTCACAGCCGTCGATTCCGCCTCGTTCAACGAGGACAGCATCATCATGAAATCGGAACAGATGACCGACGAGGAGGAGATGCTCGACGACGATCACTACTCGGACATGAGCGATCTGGAATGAGCGGCGTTTTTGTTTTGCATGCGACGAGCGATCAACACACGTGAGTCATACACACGGATCAGCGCCGGTGTGAGCCCCAATTGTGTGCCCAGGCGGACGGGCGACCATCTCACACACACACATCCACACAGCGATACAACCCTTCAACACGCTGGTTGGATTCGCGCGAATTGCAGAGAGCGAATATTATTATTGAACTTGCACATTTATTATTTGAACACCGAGGACCGCGGTGTACTTGATACCGTCATTACACGAGTAGTACGCGAAACGTGCGCAGAATTATATAATTAACATTTATCAGACACACACACACACACACGTTCACCCCACACATCACGACTCGCGCGTGCATGCACAATTGGTATGGTTTTTTGTTGTGCGAAGTTTCGCTATTCGAGCGAAAGAGAGAGCGGCGGAGTGCAGCAGAGCATTAGAGTAAAGTGAAAGAAACCGCACACAACACACAGTTTCGGTCGCTTTCGTTGTGATTTCGTTACGCGCTGCTGGACGCGGCGGAGATGCTGAATTTTACCCCCTTCACAAACAGACCACAAATACCCACACGTACAAATCAACAACCAACAACCAACAAGCACACACTCACACAGGCGAATATATAGAGGAATACACAACATCATCAGCATCATCATCGCGCATCATCAGCATCGCGCGCGCGTTCAGACTAAATTATCACCCGCGCGTGTCTCTCAATTGATTGATCTAATCTCTATTACTACAATCTATATACAACACAGCACATTACATATTCTATCCTGAGTTTAATAAATACGAAAAACCCGCCACCGTGTGGCACACTTGTGAACAAACCGCCCGCTCGTGTACTTGCAACATTCCCATGCGCCCATGCACATGAACATTCGTCAATTGCGCGTCCGACGAGCTTATCTCGCGCACTCGCACCTACACACACCTACGAAATCCCATTCGCGGCATTCGATTACACACGGTTTTCGAGGCTAAGATCGTCGTCGAATCTCGAATCTGTCGATCGCCGCAATTACACCCAGCAGCTGCTGCGCAACAGCGAGCACCAACACGAACGAACACCTCCCTCATTCTTGCTCGCCCCCCTCTCTCTTGCTCTGTCACTCGCATTGCGGGCGAGCGCGCATCCACCCGCCACGAAACACCTGCTAATCGCGCCCCGATTGCGACCCTTCGCCACCGGCCGATCGGCCCCATTCGCCCGCCCATCGACCGGCCACATGGTTGGGTATCTGATTTTCGCATCGCGGCGGAATTCGTTGGACGCGGGGAAGGTGGACGCGGATTGGAATGGAATCGGAGCTGATGATCGTGCAGAGCGGAGGTGCGCGCATGTTTGTTTGTAAACGAGCGCGCAGCGAACGGCGCCATTGCGCGCAGCTGTCAGCAAAGGGAAACAGCTGATGTAGGTGGCGCTGTGGTCTGTTGAGGGGCGAGCGAGACGAATGAGCGAGTTGCGGCGATTTGGTATACTGGGTTTGTGCGGGTTTGGGGTTGTTGTCTTGGGTGCGTGCGTTTATGTTATCGGCAGTGGTGGTAAAGTGCGGCAAACTGTTGCGCATGGTTTTGGGCGAGGGGCGAATCACTATTGTTTGAGGTGTACATGATACCGGAAATATTAAAAAAAATGTCAAAGATATCCGAAGATTTAAAAATATTACCGAGTTTTTCCAAAGATTTCCAATTATTTCTTTTCCAAGGATATGCGAAAATTTAATTTTAAAATATTTCTGATAATTTTATATCAGAAATTCGTATCAGGTCGGTGATATCCAATTATTCATTTTCCAAAGATTTGTGAACATTTTCTTAGATGCCCAATGATTTCCAAAAATGTCATATCAAAAATTCATATTCAGGTTTACCTGAATATTTCTGGTAATTACCAGAGAGATTTCCACTCCATTTCCCACGGATTCAAAAATATAATCACGTGAAAATCTCCGGTAAGTCCCAAAAAATATCAGGCAATTGAGAAATCATCGCAATTTATTTGGAAATCATATCGCAAAAAATAATTAAAAATTACCGGAAAGCTGAAACATTTCGGAGAATATCCAAACCGTGAACGCTTCAAACGAGAGTGATTCGCCCCTCGCATGCTTCGCGTGCTAGCATTTGTTATCATTTCGTCAACAAACACAAAACGATCCCGTCGACGACATGAGTGAGCAGCTAGTATCATCAACGGAGCCGGCTCCAGCCGTCCAGCTGCCTTCGGTCGCAGCCCCAGCCGATCAGCGCAATGACTTCACATCCGAGGCGTTCAAAATCGAGATCCGCAACATCTCCAACTACGGATTTGGGGTAAGCGCATCGATTTGCGGACGGCGTCGTTCGTCTACGATTTGAGGTTATAACTCGGTGTTCTGGTTCGTTGCTCCTATTTGCAGGAGATCAAGAAGTTCCTGCGCAAGAAGCTCGAACTTAATCCGGTGAAAATCAAGGGCCAGTCGGGCTTCAGGGATTTGGTGTACGTGTGCTTCCGCAACGAGGAGGAGCGCACGGAGGCGCTGGGCAAGCTGAACGGCTACGTGTGGAAGGGCAAGACGATCAAGGCTGCGGTAAGTTCGAGATTCTTGAATTCAATACCATAATGGACACTACACTCCATACCAATATACTTAAACATTTCACTCGTCAGTTGGTATCAGTCTGGCAAAATTCTGTATAATATAGTGTGTACTCTTGCTCTTCTCCTTCCCCAGCCCGCCGCCGCCGTCGCCGATCCGATGGCCCAGAAACGCGCCGAAAACAACCAGCAACAGTCCGCGCACAACAACTCTCGCGATCGCCCCACCACCACCGCCAAGCGCACCATCCTCGAGGCCACCGCTCCGCTCGCCCATCTGGCCTACGCCGAACAGCTGCGCCAAAAAGAGGCCGATCTCCTCGACATTCTGCGCTCCTACGCCGATCAGGCGCATCGCCTAAATCGCTCACTGAACCTGCGCTCGGCGGATCGTACGGCTCTGCCGTGCCGCTGGCTCGGCTTCCGTCCGGCTCCGCAGCCCGATGGCTACCGCAACAAGTCTGAGTTTACGATCGGATGCAATGCGGCTGGCGAGCGTGTCGTTGGGTTTCGGTTGGGCGCATACGTTAACGGATCGGTGGAGGTGGATGCTGTGGATGCGCTGCCGCATATACCAGGTGAATACTAATTGAAGAAATAGCTCAATAACTATTCTAAAGAGCAAACAAGATCATAATTGAAAGCAGATGTTACACCGATGGGATATTTCAGCTTTAAATCTCCTTTCAACGACCTATCTACATCGCAAATGTTCAAATGAAAAGACAATTTTTTAGTCTCATCTCCGCTAATCTTAGATTTTTTACGTCCTAAATTCAGAACGAAATGCCCAGTGAATCAGTCAGTGAATCAGTGAATCAGTCTAAAAATATTCTGTCGATCATGCATGCTACTTATGCCCACCAGAGACGACTTGTTATTTCGTTGACCTGCTCTACATTCGCAAGCTTCAATAACAAACATTTCACGTCTTATGTCACCCCCAGAGCGCATGAAACTCGCCGCCAGTGTCTGGCAGAGCTACGTACGCCAATCCGAGTACGAGCCCTTCAGTCCCGAGTTCTATCGCGGCGTCTGGCGCCAGCTTACCGTTCGCGTGTCCGTCTCCAGCGGAGCCGTAATGCTCGTCATTGGCGTCCACTCGCAGCCGCTCGACGCCGCCCAGCTGGCCGCCCTGAAGGCGGACATCGCACGCTTTCTGCAGGAGAGCGAGGAGGGCAAGCGGCTGGCAGCCACTTCGGTCTATCTGGAGCACATGAACAAGCGCGAAGCGGGCCAGATGGCCAATGTGGTGGAGCATCTGCTGGGCGACACGCACATTTGGGACTCGATCCTGGGGCTGCGCTTCAGGATTAGTCCGGAGTCGTTCTTCCAGGTGAACACGCAGGCGGCGGAGGTGCTGTATCAGGCCGCCATTGATTTGGCGGCGCCCAACGAAAAGTCGACGGTGCTGGATATTTGCTGTGGCACGGGGACGATTGGACTGTGTTTTGCCAAGTATTGCCGGCGGGTGTTGGGAGTGGAGATTATTCCGCAGGCCATTGAGGATGCGGGGCATAATGCGCGGGAGAATGGTGTGGAGAATTGTCAGTTTTATGCGGGCAATTGTGATGATTATATCCGGAAGTTTGTGCACGAGCATCGGAATGGTGTGGATGGGGCGGATGGTGGTGAGGTGATGGCGATTATTGATCCGCCGAGGGCGGGATTGCGTGAGTATTTTTTTTCGTTTACTGCACTAAATAAGGCGGAATAAATATTTTCAATTATTATTCTTCTTCCGCAGACATCAAATCCATCGCCAGCCTGCGCAGCTCCAAGGGCCTCGATCGCTTTGTCTACATTTCGTGCTCGCCGAAGGCGGCGCTGCGCAACTGGGTCGATCTGGCCCGGCCAAGCTCGAAGGCCTACAAGGGGGCGCCGTTCGTGGTGACGGCCGCCATCGGCGTTGACATGTTTCCGCACACGCATCACAAGGAGATGGTGCTGCTGTTCGAGCGCGTCAAGGAGCCGGAGGAAGTGGCAGAGGTAAATACCGAAGCTATGGAAGTGGTGGCAACGAGCACCGAAGCGGCTCCATCGAAGAACGAAACTGCTGTGTCCGGCGAGTCAGCTGCCGATGCAGCGGTTGTCTCCTCGGCCGATGCCGATGTGAAGGAGGAAGCCAAAGAGGAAATTTCCGACGAAGCTATGGAAGTTAGCGATGCTTTGCCGAAAGTCGAGTCCGAAACTGAGTCACAGTCAGTTGATGCAGTGGAATCTAAAGTGGAAGTAAGCAATTAATAAATGGAGAATTCTGTGGATCACACGTTTACGAACGGGTTTATTTCACGTTTTTAAATATGACATGGTATTCCAACTGTTTCTGCTCGGGTTTAAATTAAATTACAGCGAAATAGTACGAAACTAAAAGTGTGTGTTTGTGTTACCTAAAACAACATCGCAGTAAAGTTGCGCACTAGAGTCCAGCCTGTTTTGGGGTGGGGTGTTTGTACTGAATGGAGTCGAGATCTCGACACAAGTATTTATAATAGTCGACGCAGCTGCACCAGTTAGGAGTTAGGGATGTGAATTTGTTACAATAGTGGTTTGCTAAAATATGATGGGCGTTTGTGTTGCCTAATTTTCTTGTATGTTCTCACTTGTTCAAGCAGTGAAATATTTACTGCCTGAAAAGAGTGAATGCTCTCCTGTTCTGGGGATCTTTCAGCAGTACTCAAATTTATAACTTATTCACATTCCCAACCACAAATAGACAGATCCTCAGATTCTCACACAATGGGCACCTTAAATTATAATTGTAAAGTAAATGCTAGAGTTTTGTCTGAGTGTGTGTGAGTGAACATGTCAGTCTGTTTCAAAGTGCGATGAGCGTTGTTTCTTGTCGTAGACGTATACAATTTTTTTTTCTTCTGCCATTTCCTCATCCCTCCATAATTCGGAGGGATGCGTGAACATTGCGACTATGCTGGTTATAAATAGAGATGTTATA
>CAXHKQ010000035.1:0-38398 GCA_964017145.1 Agrocybe praecox
GGAAGAAAACAGAAAAGAGCAACTATATTTAGTAACTATGATGACTACAAGACATTTTGAGAATTTACATGGTGGCTGATATGTTTTCTGAGCATCACATTCTCCCATCATTCCCGTGGGACATTATCTCTCAGTGTGTTACATGCTCTCAATTTGCCAAATAAGATCATTCTATTTTTAGAATAATGTCTAAATTTAGAATACAAAATCTACTTTTAGAACATCTTATAAATATCATGGATCAAAACAGCTCTATTTTTTAATTCATATTTATTTTTAGAATGATTTAATAAAAATAGCTTTGGTGGCTGTGCATCACATGACATGTAGATCACATGCTTTTCACATGACTACATCTCCATAGTCACTGTCAGTCACTCTGATACATGATATTGGGGAGTTGGGTAACTACTGCCGTGGATGCATCACCTTAAACTGGCAACTACCCAAGATGTATGCATATATCTGACAGTATTAAGTGAGTCCTCAGTCATTCTCACTCCTTGTATCTCCTCTTGACATGGCCAGACATACTAAATCCCAGCTCGCAAAGGCCATTGAGTGCCAGACAAGCTAATGCAAGCTGCCATTGAGATATAAAAGTGGAGATGAAGAAACCTCAAAAGGAGCGACTTGGTCTTTGTAAAATCTGCATCATAATTTCTCAGCAACACTATGAGGCTACTTGAAACATTATAAAGCTTTCACATTTGACATTGGCTTGACTTTCAGCTCGAGAAATGTCCCAGGAGAACTCTGGTGCTGAACACAGCTGGCTGCTTGACTCAAAAGTTCAAATCATGATTGAAGTCATTAATGATCTTGCAACACGAGGCTTTCCAATTACTCACAAGTGTTTGAAGGAGGTTGCTGACACTATCTGTGTTGCTCGGCTTGGCGATTTATTCCCAGCTGCAGGTGTGGGCATTAATTAGACGTACTGTTTTGCTGTCAAGCACAAGGATCACATCAAGGTATCTTGTTCCAGTCCTCTTGAAGATAAGTATGGTTGTGCAGCCAATACAGCAAACAACAAAGCCTGATACATGCTCCTAGAAAAAACACTCAAAAAACTTAATATCAAGCCCGAAAATTTATATGGAAGCAACAAAGTTGGCTGTCAGTTCCGTGGGCATAGAGAACGTCACTATGTTTTTGGACCTTGAACAAAAGGTGCACCCTGAGAGCTTACTGGTGGGACACATGAGAATGTCATGGTGATCTGCACTATCTATGCAGACGGAACCAGTGTTCCTCCTGGAATTATTTTCAAGGGGCAGTCATACAACATCAAGTGGGCCGGCAATCATCCACTCGACACATTGTAGGTTTTCAATAATTCAAAATACATGTAATTAATTCATTTTTTTTTCAGAATATGCTATTAGGCAAAGGGCTGGACAGATGGGGAGATAGGTGTTGAATGGATCAAGATATTTGATAAGGCAACAAAGGCAAAAGGAGCTGGCGAGTACCAGTTACTTCTTGTTGATGGTCATAATTCCCACTATATCATCCCTTTTCTTGAATATGCTGAGAACAATAAGATATTGTTCTCTGCTATCCAGCGCATGGTACACATATTTACCATGGTCTTGACATTATTATATTCTCTGTTTTAAAGCTCCACCTTGCAAATGAGAGGAAGAAACTCTACCATGAAACTGGACAATCTCTTGATAAATTCAACTTTACTGACATTTTATTCAATGCATATACACAATCATTCATCCCAGAAAACATTAAGACAGCCTTCCAAAAGACAGGTGTCCATCCCTTTGATCCCTCAGTTGTCACGAAGAATATGCTGGCACTGAGCAAGGAAACATCTATTGAATCACATTTACCATCAACTAGGACAACAACTGAGCCTATTATGATCATTGCAGATATGCTACAGGAGCTCCAGCTAGTGAATCCAGATAGCTACAACCCTGATGTGGACATTTTCCCCTCCAATGAGCCCCCATTAACATCGAGAAGCTCAATCCCATGAGAGGAGGAAGCCCCTAATTGTGTGGCAGAGATAAGATTTCAGGAGCTGCACATAATGAAATCAAGAACCTGGTCAGTCACACCATCAACATCAATGTCATCATCAACTCTCACACAATCAACCACCATCCCTGCGTCTTGTTCTGCTACTCCCATCCCCCCTCCACCAAACACTGCCACCTTCAAAATTCTCGAAAACACTGTTGAATAGCTCTGCAGAACCAACCTCCACCATCTTGTTGCCCCCAAATCTGTCACATCATCAGATCCCCCTTCAGAAGTCAACACCCACACCCAGAAAGAAATGGGTGTCTCCAACAGCACCTGTGCTGCTCTGGAGATGGAGCCCTCAACTGAGCGCAAGCTCTTCCTGATTACGGCCCTTTGTGAATATGATGTCCAGTTCCACTCTATTGAGGCCCACACCTACAAAATGCAAGCCTCCAATATCCTCAACCAGGCCTTTGCACATTGTTTGAAGGCTCAACTGGCAGCAAAGGAGGAAAAGGCAAAGGGAAAGGGGAAAAAGATGAAACTGGTGGGTGATGACCAACCTCACATGCTCACAGCAGACAAATTTTATGAGCTGGCAAAGCATAAGAAAGCTGAGGTGGATGCTGAGATGGTGGATAAGGATGAGAGAAGGAAGGCCACAGAGAGGTACAGAAAGGCCACAGAACAATGAAAGGTCCTGGATGCACAGAAGAAGAAGAATGCTGCAGCAGCTAGGGCTGCCAACAAAACAGCTGCCAATGATTTCAAGAAACAAGCAAACAAAGCAAAGAAAAAGAAGATGCCCTTCAATGAGCAACCCTCCATCCTCCTCCTTGTTCCCAGAGCCATCTCCAAGCCCAAACTGAAGGACTTTTTGGCTGAGCTGTAGGAAGTAAATGACAAGGAGGGTGACGACAGCAATGGCGAGAATGCAGAGGATGATGGTAAGCCCTCCAGCGAGCATGACAGCAATGATGACGACAACGAATGAATACAGCTGCAACATAGCCGGGCTGGGATTCCAAATTAGGAATTTCAGCACTGTATCAACCATTGGTGGGCCCCATTTAGATTGCTGGTAGGCTTTTTTCTTTTTTCTTTCCGTCATATGTCATTCTCTGAACCTTTTTTTGTGTACTCGTAATATGTACATACTTGTATACCTGCTGCTTTATTTTATTTTATTTTGTGTGTATGTTCTTGCCCCCAAAAAAATAGATTTATATTTTGGTGTATTATATAATTATTGAAAACTGTACATCAACATGTTTTCTGAGACATTACTCAGAAGGGGGTCACACAAAATTACAATACAAAAGCAAATGAAAAACTAAACAGACCATTAAAGAAGTTCTACCAAAATCATACAGTGTTTCACTAGTGTATGATACACGAAAATAGCATATATATATTTTTTGAGTCGAAATTATTTAAAAAAATGGCAGGGCAGATATACAAAGGTCTATAGAGTAATAAGGAATAATAATAAAAAAGCGAATGATGCAGGAGGGAGCAACAAACGAAAAAAAAGACCCCTGGTGGTATGAAATCCGGCCACTACTAGTTGATACAGTGCCGAAATTCCCAATAAGGAAATCCGGGCTGGCCATGTTCAATCGTTGTCATTGTTGTCATTGTTGTTGTGCTCGCTGGGGGGGGTGGCATTGTGCTCCATGGGCCTGCTCTCATCTTCATCTGACTCCTCGTCATCCTCTACCTGCTGTTCCGCCAAAAAATCCTTCAATTTCAGCTTCGGGATGGCTTTGGGGATGAGAAGAGGAGTGGGGGGTTGCTCCTGGAATGCCCTGCGCTTTTTTTTCGCCTCGGTCGCCCGTTTCTTGTAATCTTCAGCAGCCTTCTTGTTGGCTGCCCTGGCAGCAGCAGCATCTGCCTTCCACTTGGCGTCGTCAATGGTCCATCTCTCCACAGCCTCCCTGTACAACTCTGTAGCCTTCTTCCTTGCCTCTTTTCCCAGCTCCTCAGCCTGCTTCTGCTTTGCTAGCTCGAAGAAATCATCCCCCGTTAGCAAACGAGGGAGACCATCACCCATCAGCTTTGTCTTCTTCCCTTTCCCCTTTCCCTTCTCTTCTTTTGCTGCAAGCTGGGCCTGCAAACAGCGTGCAAAGGTTTGGTTGATGATGTTGGCGGCTTGCATTTCGTAGGCATGAGCCTGAACCTGCGGGAACTGGGCTTTGTACTGCTGAAGTGTGGCGAGGAGGTAAAGTTCGCCTTCGGTGCACAGCTCCATTTCAAGCGTGGCGCAGGCATTGGTGGGGATGGCCATCTCTTCTTCGGTTTGAGTGGTGAGTTCTGGGAGGGGGTCGGCGGAGGTGACAGGTGCAGGGACAATGAGATGGCAGAGGTTTGTTTGCTGCAGTTTTTTGACCGCGTTTTGGAGGATTTGGAGGGTGGTGGAGGGTGGTACAGAGGTGCCAGTGGGGGTGGGAGTGGTTGTTGATTGAGAGAAGTTGACAGATGACGACATTGATGGTGATGTTGATGTTGATGGGCTCGTGACTGATCGTGCACCTGATCTTGTCACATGCAGCTCAATTGGGTCTGGCGCGGAAATAGGGGCTTCATCCTGCCTATTTGAGCTCCCCGATGTTGAAACATTGTCATTCGAGGGAGGTGCATCCACAGCAGGGTCGTCCACACCAAAGTCTGCTAGCTGTAGGTTACGGAGCATGTCCGCAAGGATCCTAATAGATTCAGTAGCTGTTTTTTTAGCTGGCAGATGTGATTCAATGGAGGTTTCCTTGCTCGGTGCTAGCATATCTTCGGTAATTACTGAGGGGTTGAATGGGTGGATGCCAGTTTTTCGAAATGCTGCCTTGATATTTTCTGGAGTGAAGGCTTTTACGTATGCTTTACCTAAAATTTCTGCAAAATTTTGTTTATTCAAAGGTTGTCTGGTTTTACAATAAAGTTCCATCCTCTCGTATGCAAGATGCAGCTTCATGGGGGCAAAAATAACAACGTTGAGGCCCTGGTAGATATGTGTACTGTGTGCTGGATAGCACAAAATAACAATCTTGTTTTCTCGAGCGTATTGAAGAAAAGGAACGGCGTAATGGGAATTGTGGCCGTCAACCAGAAGCAATTGGTATTTACCGGCAGCTTTTGCCTTAGTGGCCTTATCAAAAATCTTGATCCACTCAACTCCTATCACCCCATCAGTCCAACCCTTTGCTTCATAGCCAATTCTAATAAAAAAAATTAATATCATACTTTTTGGATTTTAAAACACATACAATGCATTGAGTGGATTGTTAGCAGCCCATTTGACATTAAATGCTTGTTCTTTGAAAATAATTCCAGGAGAAATACTTGTTCCATCTGCACAAATAGTGCATATAACTGTTGTGTTTTCACATGTTCCACCAGTGACCTCACGTGGTGTGCCTTTTCCTTGAGGACCAAAGACGTATTCACATTCACCATGACCCCGGAATAGCAAACCCATTTCGTCAGTCCCATAAAGATTTTCGGGCCTGATACTGAATTTTTGGAGGGTTTCATCAAGGAGATGGTACCAAGCTGCATTGTTAACAGGATTTCCAGCACGACCTTGTTTGTCCTCAAGAGAACTTGAGAGAGACACCTTGATGTGGTCCCTGTTTTTAATAGCAAATCGGTATGTCCAATTTATCCCCACACCCGTAGCTGGGAACTTGTCGCCAGGACGAGCAGCAAGGATATTGTCAATAACCTCCTTCAGACATGTATGGTTGACCGGGAAGCCATGCCCTGCAAGATCATTGATGATCTCAATAACAAGTTCGACCTTGCTTTCAAGTAACCAGCCACGTTCAGCACTAGCCCTTGCTCGGCTGGTTCCTCCTGCCGCAAGACAAGCGAGTGTTGAATGCGAAAGCTTGATGATGTTTCCAGTATCATTTTAGTACTCTGCTAATATTCTTTCACAGATTTTATGCAGGCTAAGTCGCTCCTTTTCGGGTTTCTTCTTCTTGGACTTGTGAAGATCCAGAGCACGTCCCATCAGCATATCATGCAATTGACAGCGGAGGACAGACTTTTCAAGGGTGGATTTCGCATGATTGACCATGTTGTTGGAAGTTTGTGTCTATAATTATCTCAGAAGCTTTCGGTCCATCTCAAATTTATTTTTCCGTCATAGGGATGATTGAAAAATATATTATACAAAACATTTGATGGGTTTACATGCTTTAACGATGCAATACGATGCAAAATACTACACTACTGTATCATTGAATCATGTGTATCACATGACCGTGAAACACTGTACAAATTTCAAAAATGTGGCATTGCAGGTACACTTTTACTGTCTTTCTTTAACCAAAATACTATCTGATGACCAACAGATCTTACACGTAAACAAAATGCAGCTGGTGTTCACTATTATTAAGACTGATATCAACACTTTAGATGAGAAGGACTGTATTGCCACTGATGCAGCAGAGGCATTATCTACACATGCAAACCAGGACTGTGCTGACTCAGACAAACCTGAGGCACAAGCACCTAATACTACTGAGGTGCCTGTCGAGTCTTCAGACAAATCCAAGAACGACTTTGATCATATTGTGCTTGGCTCATCAAACAGTCCCATTACCTTGTCGTCCATTCACTAGTATCTGTGAACCTCATGCATGAGTTTTGGCTAGTTGCCTAAAGTACTTGATGCATTCAGGCTGGCAACTGCCTGCCACCTATAAAAGTGACTATAGGTGACAGTAGGCCAAAGTCATGTGACATTTTTATATGGTTGTATAGAGAATTTTTCAGGGATCATGTTAAATATTTTTTATTACATAACCATCAACGGTTCAGCCACAAAATGTAAAATATCTGCAAAAAGCTGGATACAAATCAAAATAAAAGATTGAAATATTTATAGCATGCCAAAAATAAATTCTAAAATCATCAAAAAAGTGTGCTATACTATTTTAGGCTTGAATCAACCAAATATATAAAGTGTTCTAAAAAATATATTTGTTCTAAAAATAGAATTGATCTTATTTGGCCATGTCTTGGTTCCATCTATCATGCATGAAAGGCCTTTATTTCAAAATTTCAAAGTCCAAAGTCCTCTTGCCTTATTGGGTTGTTTGGATGTGATGTCATTCAAAGGCCTTGTTTGTTGTGTATCATGCATGCCTCTGCCTGCCAAATATTATTATTTATTATTTGTTTGTATTTGAAACTATAAAAACATATGAGTAGAGCCTAAACATGTAAATAGAGGCAAGCAAAAAGTCATGTGCAAGAATTTTGATCCTTTGCTTACATGACAATACTATAAAAAAACAAATGTTTCTTTCATCACAAAGGTGTTTGTGCCTATTAGAAATCAAATTCATTTTATTTCTGAGGTGGTATGTGATTAAATGATCACACAATTACCTATTATAAATATGTGACATGATGTATATGCAGGCCATGGCTCAGGCCAAAGCCAGGCCAAGCCAAGCCCTTATTCCGGCTTTTGGCCTGGCCTGCTATTTAGTGAAGCCAAAGCCAGCTCAGGCTGGGCCAAAGCCGGTGGCCTGAGGCCAAGCCAGGGCCAGCACATTACTAGTACCAGTAATCTATTAATATCTTGTGAATAAAACAAGATTATGTAATGAAACAAATTGGATGTTGTTACTAACATCTTAACCTACCCTGGTGTAAAATTTCAAATGATTTGGGTCACTCAGTTAAAAGTTATTTGCCTAATAGTTCAACTTCAAAAAACATTTGAACAGTTTTGTCCTTCACTGTAAGAGCATTCATTGCAAAGAAGCCATGATGTCCAACCTCGTTATAAGCTGATAAGATAATAAAGAGACGTTGGTAAGTTGGTATTACAAGTTTGTGTTGTCCTTGATAATCCTTTTGCCATAAGTGTTCCGAGGAAATGAAGAACTCCATACAATATTGAAAAAACTTCTCATATTTTCTGTCTTGCATGTCATCTGATCGAGTGAGTGTCTCATGCCAAGTCTGAACCTTGAGGATGTGTTCACTGTCCTTGTGTGCTGGGTTGGATCAAGGGATAATTGAGTAAGGAGTGGTGGATGTAGATGTTGAACATTCAGGAAAGTTAGAAGTGTCTTGAGATATAGAAATGTCTTGAGGCAATGTTGAATTAATATAGATAAGAATAGGAGGTTGAATAACAGGAGATCAGTGTGTCAGATTGAGGATATGTAGAAAACCGTGCATTTTGTCAATCCACTCTTCAAAGTCGTCTTCAGGTTCAGGTTCGTCTTTGGGCTGAGGCCAATATTGAGACAACCCATCTGGACCATGATGAGTACCTGTTACATGAATTAGTTTGAATTGAAACATGAGAATGGCTGCTATCCATCGATTTATAGTTGCTGAGGGTGCAATATCTGGATTTGAAAGCATTCCTTTGATGTATTTGGCATCTACTTCGACAATTAGGTTCCTGACTCCAATAATGTAGAGCTTGAGTAATTGAAGAGCATGGAATAAGCCGTAGAGTTTGAGTTTGGGTTGAGAATAGCGAGATTCTCGATCATTGAGAGTGATAGAGCCAAAACGAGCATAGTAGTGAATGCGAGGGTTGTCTGAGTCGCATTGAGAGAAGATGTGACCGATTGCAATGTAAGAGGTGTCGACAGAAACAATAACAGGTGAAGGAAAGGTGTAATTAATAGGTTGGAGTGCTGGAGATGTGAGGAGAGAGCTCTTGAGGTCTTCTTGAGCATTGCCTTGATCTTGAGTCCATTGGAGGTTGGTTCCTTTGCGCATGAGCTTGGTGAGATGGTGTGCACAATAGGTAAAATTGCAGATGAATATCCTGCAAACCCCGATTGTTCCTAAGAAAGATCGAACGTCAGAAAGGTCCTTACAAGGTCCCCACTTAATGATAGTGGATAGACAAGAGGTATCAGGTAGACAGCCTTTGTATGTGCATCAGTGTCCGAGGATCATGATTTCGGAAGCGCAGAGAGTCAATTTGAAACCAGAGAATGTTCTGTCAGAGTACTTCATATGTTGCACGATGCGATTAAGGCCTTGAAAGTGCTCCCATATGAATTGTTGGATGCCTGGATTTTCCAGAATCATTTCGAAGTCGCCAGTAAGAAGAATGTAATGAGACTTTGGGCCTTTGATAGGGACATCGTCAATGTAAGATGGGGACTGAGTTGGTCCATCCCATAGGAAGTGTAGTGAGTTAGAAAGTGCCAAAAGGTGTTTGGAAAGTGGTGTAGTCATGTGAGGATTCAGCCAGTGCAGCAATAGTGACGGCATTGAGCAGTTCAAGTGATTGGACAATGCATAATGATACACCATCATTTTTGACTACAGCAAACCAACCACCATGATAGGATGCACAGGATCCTTTGAGAACACCAGTGTTGATCTTCTTCTGAAGGAGTTTATATAACTCATGATAAATACCCAGTAAGATAGGGCAATTCTTGACAATCCAAGGCTTGTGCGAGATGACAGGTATCTCTATTGGAGGGAAGAGGTCTTCACAAAAATTTCCTTGCTCTGTATCATTCCATGTGAAGCCATCTTGATGTAACATCATGAACTGATGCATGATATTGTGTTCAGCCGGTAGGAGAAAACCTGGAGGGTGTGCAATGTCAAAAAGCTTCATTCTTTCTTCGGTATAGCAACCGGTGGGTGTGAAAGGATGTGGAATAGGATAGAGGGTAGATAGAGTAGTGAGGGGATTACCAGAGATGTTGCAAATGACTCGATATTTGTCTGGTAGTTCACCGTAGATAGGTCAGATTTTCTTCGAAACAGGCTTGTATTTCTTTTTCAAGTTAGCAAAAATAATATAAGGGGAAGTATCCGAGTGAGTTGAAGTGCTAGAAAATAAATGAGAGTTGATAGATAAAGGGATACAAGTGTAGAATAATGTAGATACATCAAAAGAGGGAATAGATTGTGAGATAGAAGGAATGTCCCAGTTACAAGCTGAAAAATAAGAGAGAGAAGATGTTATTGAGGAGTCTAGTTCTTGAATGGCACTAATGTGCATATGACCATCTACAATCTCAAGTTTAAGCACCAGTTCTTGAGTGTAAGACTCTGGATTCTCTGCCTATGAAAATCCTCATCCCCTGAGCATATAAAACAAGGTGGTGCAGTTGGTACTGTAGAAGTACAACCCGAGTTTGGATCATGCACAGTGACGGTCTGATCTTCATTTCCAAAATTGCAAACTACACTCTCAGTAAGCATGTTCAAGGGGCAACCAAATAGGATGTCATATGCAGGCTCTCAGATGATATGAACTTGCATGTGAGTGTGACATTGCCTATGCAAAATAGGACATTCCGAGCAAGACCGAGAGTGAGATCTTCAGTTCTATTAGCTGATTGCATGTTGAGTATAATTGTGGGGTCATAGATGAGGGATAGTGCATAACAGGCAGCCTCAGACATAGCAATAATTTGGCAATCAGGATCAAGAATGCACTCAATCTTCATTGAGTTGTCGACAATTGGAAAGATAGAACAAAGAGCTGCAAATTCCTTTGCAACAATAAGTTTGCTATGGTTGGGTCTTTCGCCCAGACCAAAAGACCTGTAGTACTGCTCAAACCAATCAGGAATAACAGTAGATTTATCAGGAGGACTGCAATGTTGGCTAGCTGTAATAGCTATAGATGTAGACATTGAGCTGATAGGATTGTGTAGACGATCCTGAGTCCTATTTTGCTTGAGCATGTTTGCTTGGACTTGTGGAGTTGGATTGATGTTCTGTTTAGGTGTGGTCACATCCCTGTACAGTGAGCAAATATCTGGAGCAATTGACAAGAGTTTGCACTGCGAGATAGTCACTTGAGCATTGAGAGAGTGATTGTAAACAGTAGATATGATGTCTGGGCTTTGAATAGGTGGTTTGTTACAATATGCGGGCTCAGCTTTCTTCGGAGCATTCTTGTTTGGTGCAGCAACATTCCTGTGTTGAGAAAGAAGGTAGTTGGCATTCTGAGCATTCCTAAATGGACTTTCGGGCTTGTTATTGATGGAGGAAGAATAATTGGTCGATGTAAAGGAGTTGGAGGTATTAGAAGTTGATTGGGAAGTGTCTTGATAGGATGTAGATATAGATGGCACTTCAGTAATGCCTGAGGTTGATATCTCTTGATCTTCTTCAGGAGTTGTTGCCCTAGCTTTCTGAGCACAAGTACAAATATGAGGAACAAAACCAGGACACTGAGCACAAAGATTAAAGAGCTCAGCTTCCAATAAAGCAATCCAATAATCAGTAGTGAGTTGGTAGATAGGTTGAGACGAGTTTGAAGTCGATGTAGATGGTGTAGAGCTGTTGGTAGATGTATGTATTGTTGGTAGATGAGATCGTGTGGAGCATAGTGCTAGCTGTAATAGAAGCTGTGGCGAGTTGTCCAGGATTCCTGCAATGCTGTTTGTTGATATAATCCTTGAGTAAGTTGCCTGGAATGTCTTGAGGTACAAAGGCACCTGTAGGTAATACAACCTCGCCTTCTGTATTTTGTTTGAGCTTCCCAGCATGACAATATTCTTCCACAAGATCACAGTTTTGAATGAAGCGGTCCTTCTCACAGAAGTTACAATATAGATCTCGAGTACCAGAGTCCAACAAGTTTGGATTTGCATGAGGACAATTCTGAATGCTATTGATAGCCTCAATGATTGACTTGTTGAATTCTGTAAAGATAGAACTGATTTGCTCGGGTTTGGCAACTGCATCAAGACTAAAGGATACTGAGAAAGAGGTGGCAGCAGTCATGACAGAAGAATGAGTGCCATGAAGCACAAAACAAGCTGAAGCTTGAACCTCTGAGATGTTGTATGGCTTGTCAGGAAAATGGTTGAGGAATTTGAGCTGTAGACCATTAGGAAAAATACTTTTTGCCCTGACTGCCCTAGACTCCCTGAGGGCAGTCAGGGCAGTCATGGTATCCCAGGCTTCAGTCTAAGATATTTTCTTGCTCTAAGGGCATCCCAGGGCAGTCCAAGGTTCCTCAGGGCAGTTCAGGGCAGCACAGGAAACTCTGAAACTGGGTTAAATCTCTGTTATAACCAAGATTTACAGTACTATATCAGGATGTTTGATGCTATCTATTCATATCTATTATGCATCAAAAGGACTTTATCTCTAAATCTCAAAGTGCTAAGTCATCTGACATGACTCTAATAGCACTTTTAAGTTTTGTTTGATTAGCACCCTATATGCTAGAGGACTACCAATCTTTTATTTACTATTTGTTTGTATTTGAGGCTATAAAATTATATTAGTGAAGACCAAACATGTAAATAGAGGCAAGCAAAAGTCATGTGTTTGCATTTTGATCCCATCAATTCTAACCATATTACTATTAATTAATATTTAAACATCTAAATAAATAATCTGGCAATTATCACACTGGTTAAATTCTATTCTGGATGTTAACAACTACTGTAGTTGAACCTATTATGAATAATGATGGTTATCAAGGATTGCTCAGGGTTCCCCAGGGTGCTCCAGGGCTGCTCAGGGTGTTGTAGAACTTCCTTAAGTGTATTAAGAGGTAATAATGTTATCAGAGCTACTCAGGGCTACTCAGGGCTACTCAGGGCTATTCAAGACTCCTTAGGGTGCCACAGGACTCCTCTCCATTTTCTAACTTCCTCAAGGCTACCTAGGGCCAAAGTGTTTTTTCTGATGAAACTGGTAGATCAGATGGTGAATAAAGGGGTGAAGTAGATGAATGTAGATTGTTATGTGTAGCTTGAGAGTTGGGTATGAGGATAAAGAGAAAGTTGTCAGAAAGGTTATTGGAATTTTGGAATGCAGAAATGGGCTCATCACGAAGAGTTTGTTGACAAGTATGACATTGGTTTGAAGGCACAATGATTTAAGAAGCACCCTTGTGGTAGGCTTCAAAATGATATGCCATCGAGCCTCCTAGGTGCGAAACAACAAAATAAAGATATAGAGCAATCATACACCAAGGGTACTCAATGTAGATAGCATAGATAGATGCAAGCATGCTTCTCTGGCTTCAAAACCAAGGTAAAACAAAATAGCGGGGTGTAAGTGTAGATTGACACTTTGAACCACTCTGTAGCATGATAACAACAAGTAACAAGAGTTCTAGTTGCCTAGAACTATAGAAGATATAATAAAGATCAGAACAAGACTGAATTCGAGTGGTAAAATGCAGTGTAGTATTATCTACAACATATACAGTGAGGGACAAAACTGTTCGAATGTTTTTCAAAATTGAACTGTTGCACAAATGACTTGGCACTGGGTGGTCCAAATTGATTGAGAATTGGAGGCAAGGTAGGTTAGAATGTGAGTAACATATGACAATTTGTTTCATTACATAATCTTGTTTTATTCCCATGATATTAATATATTACTGGTACATGTACATTCAAACGGTTTTGTCCTTACTCTATATTGGGCACATAACTTTGTTTAATCAAAGCAAATAAGTACAAATAAAATCATGTGACTGCCTTAAAATATGTATATATACTCTGTGCCTAACCTCCAACTATTCCCCACATCAAAACCTCTCTCAGACCCTCATGTGATCACTTACTTCTGCTCAACTCAATTGGGTTCTTGAACTGCTTGACAAAGGACTTTCTGGTCACTCTATCTCTACCACCACTGGCATAAGTGTTGGTTCTATATCCAAGATCTGATCCAAACACAGATTATCAACTTTCAAAGCTACTGGTGGCCGTCCATGCAAGCTTTCTCCTACCGATACCCATTATGCTGTTCGTCTTATCACCTCTCAGAGCACTCCATAGAGTTGGTATGAAGGCTGTGACAAAGCAAAAACGACCATTCCTCTCCAAAAGGCATAGGAGGATGTGGATGGACTATGCAGAAGCACACAAACACTGGACAGTGGATGACTGGAAGAGGGTCTGCTGGACAGATGAGACCAAAATCAATCATTTGGGGTCAGATGAGAAGAGGTGGGTGTGGAAAAGGGAAGGAGAGGGGTTGGGACGCTCCTTGATCTGCTACCACGACCACGACCTTTTTTCCCACGCCTAGCAAGGCAAGGAAACGAAGGAAAGGTTCAAGTACAGCACAAGTAAGAGTAGAAATACATCGCACAACCAACCTACATACACCCTAATCTCATACCATAACACACTACTGCTACTATGAACGTCGGAAAAGCAACGCAGAAGCTGACATCCAGCAACAAAACTGAACTAGTCAAAGCCTCCCAAGCCACATTCAAAGACAAAAATGCTGCCATAGAATGGCTCATAAAAAATGCATTACTCGTAAAGGGAGAAAGAATAATCACCGCGACCCTTTCGTCTGCCCTTCTATGGCTCGCAGGCGGAGGCATCACGACTCCACAGACATGGATCAATGGCATGAGAGCCGTAGCACTATGTCTGGAAGGAATACAGCAAGACAACACACTCACCGAACTCGCAGAATCTGCCAAGGACAAATTAACAGCTCTCACAAATGACGCAGCAGACAACTTGGCCAACCTAGCAGAAAACACCATCAAGACAATCACAGAAAAAGGAGACCAAAGACAACTGAACAGCAAGAACGATAACACGGCAGACGCCACTTCCAGCCAACCTCAACACACATACGCTAGCGCCGTACGATCGAGACCTACCGAGACGAACCAACCAAATAAGGAGGAGTGGGTGAGAGAGGAGATAGCAATGAGAGAAAAGAAAAGGGCGAAACAAATCTTGATTGACGGAATCGAAGGGACAGCAAACGCAACCAACGGGCTCAAAGCTGCCGAGATAGTAGAAAAAGCAAACTTAGCCTGGGAGAACTGCATAGACAAAGTCGACGAAATACACGGAGGAGGAACAATCGATAAACCAAACAACACCCGCTTCGTAGCAGCGCGCACCTTACCCAACGGAGGAGTCCTACTCGAAATGACATCAGAAGACGGCCCTCAATGGCTCACCCATCCAGACGCCAAAACTAGTTTTGAAGAAAACTTTGGCGGTTCAGCTAAGATTAAAGAATGCATGCACAATATATTAATTGAATTCATCTCTACAGACCTCAAAGACGTTTTGGAAGACAGAAGTCAGAAGATAGAAGCTGATAACAGGTACGACAACGACACCATCGAGAAGATACGCTGGATGCGAGACCCAAAGAAGAGCTGGAACACACAGCAGACACATGCACATGCCATCCTCACGACAAAAGACAGAGCCATTGCAAACATCATCATAAAGGACGGCATCATAATCGATGGACACAGACACAAAGCAAGAAAACTCGAAGACGATCCAAGACGGTGCTACAAATGCCAAATCATCGACGCAAGGCATACGGCCCCACACTGTACAGCAAAGGAAGTATGTGCTAACTGCTGCTCAACCCAACACACTACAGGAAACTGCAACACTCCGAAAGAAAAATATGCATGCGCAAGCTGCGCCCTCGCAAAACAACCCTACAACCATGCTTCATGGAGCCGCCAATGCCCGGCCTTCATCTTCCAGCAACAACGCATGAGAGACCGATACCCCGAGAACCACTACCGCTTCTATCCGGAACAGGATAAGCCATGGACATGGACCTTAAAGAAGGACGCAGCCGGTCAACTTACCTTCGCAGATAGATGGGTCGGGAACTACGACAGAAATCGACACCACAACATCCTTCAACACCAACAGCAACACCAACAGCAGGACAACGGATACACACAGAGGCCACCAAGGATACACACTGACACCTACATTCCACAACCGCAAACCGACACCTACATCCCGCAATACAGCAGCAGCTACATGTCGAACAGAAATAGCAGCGGACACCGCACCCAAGATCAAAGCAAATCCAGAGGACGAACAAAAGAAAAAACACCCACGCAAACAAAACTCCCGGGATCCTGGGCGAGAAGCAGATCAACAACCACCAATGAAAGAAGGCCCGCCACCTCCCAACAGTCCTACGCATGAACCGAGACAACACAACGCAAATCAAGATCTGGCAACAAAATACACGAAAATCACCGCCCGCCTTACTAACCACTCTACACACAGTACCAGAAGACACCGACATCATTTGCTTTCAAGAACCCAGTCTCAACTTCTTAGGCTATACCACAGCGACGCTCGGGTGGCATCCAATATACCCAACTGGCACAAAACACGGAGAAAACCAGGAAACGCCCCCACGATCCATTATCATGGTCAACAGATGCCTATCCACCAACAACTGGACACAAATCGATATTCCAAACCCCGACATCACGGCCGTGCAGATTAAAGGACCTAGAGGAATTATCAACATCTACAACATCTACAACAATTGTGAAGACAACACCGCAACAATCGCACTACGACAACATCTACTACAGAGGGAAAGAAGCGGAGACCGAACAGTACCCGGAATCACACAAGCAGACATATGGCTAGGTGATTTCAACAGACATCACCCCATGTGGGAAGACGCCAGCAACGACAGGCTCTTTACCCGGGCAGAATTAGAGAAAGCTGAGTCACTCCTACATATGCTAGCTGAACACAACATGCAGATGATCCTCCCCAAAGATCTGCCAACAATTATCAACTCCCGGCAAAACTATACTAGACCAGACAATGTATTCGCCTCGCCAGAAATAGAAGACTGGGTAATTGAATGCAGACCCATTGAGGAAGAAAGACCGCCAACAGCCGATCACTTCCCTATCATAACCACTATCGAATTCCCGACAGAGATGGCCCCTCAGGAACTCAAGAGGAATTACCGAGAAACCGACTGGACTGCCTTTGCAGAAGAACTGAACCACCAACTACGACAAATTCCAGACCCCATACGGCTTCAAACCAAAGAAGAATTAGAGCAAGCATTAGACCACCTCAAGCACGCCATACAGAACACAGCAGAGAAATATGTCCCACAGAAAAACCCTACACCATACTCCAAACGGTGGTGGACCAAGGAACTTACGCAATCTCGCAACAATGTTCGAAAGCTCATCGGACTAGCAGCAAGGAGAAAAACCAACCCACACCACCCAGCACACGAAGAGGCACGCAAAGCAAGGAACGAGTACACAGACCTCTTAAAGAAAACCAAAGATGACCACTGGAACGACTGGATCAACAGCGTTGACAGTACCAACCTATGGAACACACACCGCTACATCACCTCAGCACCAACTGATGGGGGACGTACGAGAATCCCAGCTCTGAAGAAAGAGAACCCCAATGGCACCACCACCGAAATCAAAGACAACGAAGAGAAAAGCAAGATCCTCCACAAAACCTTCTTTTTCGACCCGCCAGAAGACACGGGAATTGACCCAGACTATAACTACCCACCCGCAGCCTTCAACTTTGAACACGTAACAAAAGAACAAATTATACGCAACACAAAGAAACTCAAACCGTATAAGACACCAGGTATGAGCGACATCTCAAACTCAGTACTGACACACTGCTCCACACAGCTCGCACCCTACCTCGAAAAGATCTATCAAGCAACATTCGACACTGGACACTACCCCAAACGCTGGAGAACATACACCACTGTGGTAATTAGAAAACAAGGTAAAAAGGACTATAAGTCAGCAAGCGCCTACCAACCAATTGCACTGCTCGATGTCATCGCCAAACTACTCTCCGCCTGCATCAAAGAAACCCTGGAACACCACACCGAAAGGCTCCAACTCCTACCACAACACCAATACGGCGGAAGACCAGGCTGCACCACAACTGACTCCCTACACACCCTAATCAAATTCACCAAAGACGCCTGGAGGAAAGGCGAAGAAGTAGTCGCAGTATTCATGGACGTCAAAGGCGCATACCCAAACACAGTTGTACCGTGCCTCTTACACGACATGAGGAAACGTGGGATTCACGAGAAATACACCAATTGGATGAAAAACAAAATGACCGACAGAGAAACAGTAATAAAATTCGACGACTACACATCTTCACCCATACCCATCAACAACGGACTGGACCAAGGATGCTGCCTTGCTACGTTCTCGTATAGGTTTTACAACGCAGACCAGATACAAGCATCAGAAGGCAAGAAAAAAGAATTAGCAACCAATTACGCAGACGACGCAATTGCAGCCACAGCAGGCAAGACACTCGAAGAAGCCAAACAGAGGATGTCGGTCATGTTCCACAGAGAAAGCGGGCCGTCAGAATGGGCTAAGAGTCACTTCTCCACATACGAGTATCATAAATTTGCAGTCATGACACTAACACGGAAATTACAGATTGACCCAGAAAACCCCCGAAAACGCAAGAAACAAGAAGCAATAACCATCAACCTGGATGGACAGAATATAACCTCAATCGACAGCCACAAATTTCTAGGTGTTGTCATAGACAACGAACTCCGGTTTAAGAAACACGCAACCTACGCACTCGAGAAGGGCACGAAGTTAATCCACCAAATACGCAGACTCTCAAAGAATGCAAGAGGTATGCAAGGAGAATACACCAGAAGGCTGTATTACACAAGCGTAACCCCAAGCATGCTGTACGCAGCCGATATCTGGTGCCCACCGACAGCCAGGAAACCTGATGGACAAAGACAAAAGAATATGACTGGAGTTATAGCAAAACTAGAATCAGTTCAAAGGAAGGCAGCCCTACAGACCACTGGAGCGCTAAGAACCACCCCCACCGATCTCCTATTCGCTCACGCTGACATGACACCTATTAGATTCCAAATCACCAGGATATGCCAAGCCTCGGCACTACGAATGGCCACCCTCCCCCCGACGCACCCTCTCAACAAAAACATCCAGTCAGCCAAAACCCGAATCCCCAAGAAACACCCAGCACCGTTACACTTAGTAATGAATATGTCGAAAATCACAAAAGGAAGGATAGAACCCATACCCATCATCCCAAGAGATCCGAAATGGACACCCAGCATCACCCCGCACATAGCCAAAACACGCGAGGATGCAATCAAAGTCGATTGGGAAGACAAAAGCGACATCATCATCTATATGGATGGATCAGGCTTAAACGACAACATCGGAGCAGCCGCAATCCTATACCATGGGATAAGACCAGCCAAAATCGCCCGTTACCACCTCGGACCAAGTACCCAACACACTGTTTTCGAAGGGGAAGGAGTCGGTCAGCTTCTTGGGTTACATCTGCTGGAAGACAAAGTGGCCACGCTAAGAAACCAGAACACAACAGTCAGCATCGCAGTTGATAACCAAGCATCGTTGCAATGCCACGGATGCAGGGAGAGACAACCGGGCGCAAACATCATCGAAGAAATCCAAAAAACCCACGACAAGATAAAGAAAAAATATCCCAACATCACTATCAAGTTCAGATGGGTTCCGGGCCATGAAGACATTCCCAGAAGCGACGAGGTGGATAAGCATGCGAAGAAAGCCACCGAGGGACGACACAAAACAAAGGCCACCCCAAAGGCATCCTAAAAAAGGAACTACCAACAAACAAGGCAGCAGCGAGGCAAGAAATGAATCGGAAACTCAAAGCAAAACATATCAGGGAGTGCAAGAACTCACCCAGATTCGAGAAAATGCAGGACATCGACCCCAACATGCCCTCGGCATCATTCCGCAAAATTTGCAAGAAAATACCACGCCGAAGTGCCAGCCTCTTGATGCAGCTACAAGTCGAACACATCCCACTACAGGCATACCTGCACCGCTTCAAATTGACGGACACACCTATATGTCAGCAATGCAACCGAGACCCAGAGACAGTAAGACACTACCTCAAACATTGCGCAGCTTATGACAAGCAGAGGAGAGAACTAAAAAGAGTCCTTGGCCCGGGAAAAGACGTCAGCACAGCACTCCTTAATGACACAGAAGCCATACGAAACCTATTCGCTTTCATCAAAGACACCCATCGCTTTGACGAATCCCACGGCGATGTTGAACTCCCTCCACTGCCGCCGGAAGAAATATGAACAACACGAATGACAGCAACTCTCGGCCCACACATGGTGTACCATAAAACTTCAACTTCTTGTATATATTCTTTATTCTGTATATATCTTTACTAGACTACACACCATACACTAGACACATAGTAATACGAACATAATATAATTACTTACCCTAGTCAGTAGCATACCTACCTCATAACAATGCTTGCTCTGCAAGCCCGAGCTCTCCAAAGGAGGCCCACTGCAGTCGTAGAGTCAGCCACAACACTTGGACATTTTATATAGAGATCTCGTAGATAGCTGTCCTACATAAGGCCCGGCCTCAATGGACGATAAATGTGATTCAAAAAAAAAAAAAAAAAAAAAAAAAAAAAGAGAGGGGTTGACCAATAGGCTGGTGCAGGGAACAGTTAAGTTTGGAGGAAACTTGATGTTCTGGGGCTGTATGTTTTGGGAAGGAGTGGGATATGGGACCAAGATTGATGGGAGGATGGATGCTGACCTATTTGTCAGCATTTTGGATGATGAACTCATGCAGAGCCTTGAATATTACAACAAAAAGCCAGAGGATGTCCTTTTTCAGCAGGACAATGACCCCAAACACAAGAGCAAAAAGGCACAGAAGTGGCTCCAAAACAGTGGATTACAACTCATGGAGTTGCCCTCTCAATCAGCTGACCTAAATCCAATTGAACATCTTTGGCATTACCTCAAAACCAAGCTTGGAGGCTATGAAAGGCAACCTTCTGGAATTGCAGAGTTGTGGGAGAGGGCACAAAAGGAATGGAATGATATTCCACCTTCTGTTTGTCAGAATCTGATAGAAAGTATGCCTAGAAGGATTCAGGCTGTATTACAGGCCAAGGGGGGTTATACCAAGTACTAAAAACTTAGAATACTGTATTATAGTAGGGGAGGGACAAAACTGTTCGAATGTATATGTACCAGTAATATATTAATATCGTGGGAATAAAAAAAGATTATGTAATGAAACAAATTGTCATATGTTACTCACATTTTAACCTACCTTGCCTCAAAATTTTAACCAATTTGGACCACCCAGTCTCAAGTTATTTGTGCAACAGTTCAACTTTGAAAAACATTCGAACAGTTTTGTCCCTCACTGTACAAGACTCTTTATACTACTTCAAAGAAAATTTACATAAATGGGTAAAAAAAAATCCAATTGTATGGGCTAAGAAAATGGAATAAATAATGAAGAGTGAGAATCACATTTTTACAGATTTTTAACAATGATAATGAAGCCAAATATTGAAGTTTGAGACATTGTAATGTTGAAAAGTGCAAAGTTGGCAAAGTTTCAGCACTTTCCAAGTGCCCAATGATGCTGCACACAGTAGATTGGTGTTGGGTCAAATATCGTAATTTTGAAGAATAATAAAATAGAGAGATAAGAAAGGATGTAAAATGGGGTTATAATACATAAGAAAAATGGAGAATCTAATGGGGGAATCAGATGTGCACGGCCTCAATATATTGAGCACATTTTTGATGTGTTTGATGTGTGGACTTTCCATAAACTGACATCGTTCATATCAATTTGTGCACTGAAGATGAGGTGGCAAGATTTCAACTGCAAGAGTGTGAAGCTAGACATGTAAGTATCATGTTCAATCTCTGCAAATCCTTCAAACACTTACCATTATCCCCCAATTCAACCAGCCTAGTAATCTAGATCTGTTAGCAGTTCATGTAAGTGTCTAGTTTGCATTTTCAATAGTTTGCAATCACGTACCCGTTGTGTCAGCCCATAGTTCAAATTCCTCCAAGGGATACTTGTAATTGATGTGTCAGCTGAGACAATGAGGGCTTCAATTGCAAGGTGGCACATGTCAGTATCTTTTTCAATTTCTGCATAATTTTGGGAATACTTATCATTCTGTCATCCTAGGGCATCAATATGACCCATGTAAGTCCTCATTTCATTATGCTCGCTGTAATCTGTAAACATTTAAACACTTACTGTTGTTAGTGTGAACAAATTTTGTTAGACTCAAATTCCATTGTTGACTTGTGCAGGAACATGAGCCAGCAAGGGCTTCAATTGCAAAAATACACATGTGAGTATCTTTTTCAAGCTCTGCAGAATGTGTAAACACTTACCAATGTGTCTCCAAACAGTCAATTTCACTGTAGGCCATGGATTGAGCTATATCTGATGTAAGACATTGTTTTTCATGTTCAGCATAGGGCATAATATGACATACCAGCTCCTTTCAACAATTAGATCCATCCTAGTGCATTCATTCAACTCCATGCTTATCAAAATGAACTAGGATTCAAATTAAATGCTCAATGATGGTGACAAATGATGACAAAGATAGAAGACTTACCACAGTGTGAGCTTCTGCGCTGCTACAAGTTGTGTTTCAAAGATTATATTGTTGGCATGTTTAGCAAGATAAGGCAATGAGGACAAAGGCTGCAATTGAGAAATAGGTAGCCTGAGGTCAAAATCACTTACTAGTGTGTCTCCCAGCAGTCAATTTTGCTGTCTGGGCCATGGCTCATGTCAGTGAAGGGTGTTGACTTGCACGTTGGATAGGCACCTATTCATTTAGCCAGGACCCAGGATCCTGGCCAACAAAAGATTATCTGACTGAACTGGTTACTGATTTAACCAAATGAACACTCTGATCCAGGCTCTTAACTGTGACAAAATTCAAAACAGAACATGTGCAATAAGAGGACTCGTCCTCTTGGGTGGGCTCATAACCTGCCAAAAGAGTTGACCACCATTAGATGGTCTGGATATTGCTTGTTCAACAATGCACAATAGCACATTGTTGAAAGCATTTCAAAAAGTTGGAGGGCACCAAGCCCAGTCTGCAGTTCACACTATGTAGCTCCCAAAGACACCCAGATTCTAACTCACAGCCCTACATCAGAAAAAAACATTTTTATCTTATGACTCCACAAAGGAATATAGCAATAATCAAAAATCTACAAGGAATATTAAGGCTTCTTATAAGAGGCCTTGGAAGCTCCAAGTTGCCTTTAATTGCCTTCATTGCCTGCATTCATGTTATATACCCTTTGAGTTCTTGTACAGTCTGTGCTGTTAGATTTGTCAATGAAGAGCCCTTAGTTATTCATATTTATTCTACAATGTTCACACCAGGGATATGAATGTTGAACGCCAGAGCTAGTCTGAATCAGGTCTGAACAGATGATCAAGAATTATTGACAACATCACTAGTATTGAACTATTAAATTCTGTTGAACTACAGTTTTCCAAAGACAATTACTGAAAGGGTTACCATTACATCTTAATATCTTCTATAGTGTTGTTATTCATGTGGACATTGCTTAGGCTGGTATTTACATTCCAACTTGATGGAAACTCTGTTGCTTTGTGATTGTTCTGAGCTGTTGATGGAACCTGTGGCTTAGAAACTTGTGAACAATCTATCAGTCTTATTCCATGTAGGAGGTGTGAATTGACGTACCTTTGGGATTATGATTGCTGGTTTTGGCTGTAATGATTTCATAATGTGTGCATTTGATTGTATGTTTGTAGAGTACAAATTTGAGGGTAAATTTGGTTTGGGAAGGCTCTTGTATTCATATGGATATGCTGCTATAACCTAGGAAGAGCAGTGTTTCTTTGTTGCTGATAGTGCACATCAACAAAATTTAACATCTGTAAGAGAATAGTTACTGGCAAATTTTTTCAGAAATGGAGATCAAGAATGTTTCATTTACATACCTTTGATATATCTTCATTCAGCCACCCTACTTGTATCCTCTGCATAATTTTCTGGTTTGCAAATATCACTTATACATCCATCTTGTCAGATGACATGTCATCATCCATGAAATGGGCATAGACAAGTTGAACTGCATTCCAGAGATCATGCATGTGGCAATCAAGGGTGGCATCATCAGATAACATGTGCTGAATTGTTGTACTGTGTCTGATATGCAGCTAAAATACACCATTGACAATTAATGGCCAAGAATCTCTGAAAATGAGGTAAATATGTACACTAGCTCTCCTTTCATACTTTTGATTCCTGGTGGCAAGGGAAGCTTACTTTTGAATTACGACTGCCTTGTAATTTTCTGGCAATTGAACATCCTGTAACTGTGGTTCAGGTACTGATTCATCCTCCTCTATGTTCACATTCCCTGGGACTGGGACTGGCTCAGCTTCCATATGGTTGTGGTTATTGGATGTTATCAATTCGCCTCTATAAGTGTACCATTTATCAAAGTCAGCTTGTTCACAAATGATGACTTTCTTGGTTTCAGGTTATAAAACTTCCAGCCCTTGTAACCATCTGGATATCCAATAAAAATGCATTTCTCCATATGTGAACCCAAGTGCCCTCGTTTATCCTTCTGAATGTGAACATAGGCAACACAACCCCAAACACGTAAATGGCTAACATTAGGTTGCTTTTTATGCCAGACTTCATATGGGGTCTTCCAAATAGCAGCAGATGTGGGACAACAATTCAATACATGTACAAGTGCAGCCAAACACTCAGCCCAAAATTTCTTGGACAGACCTGATTCTTCCAGCAGTGCTACAATCCTTTCAGCAATAGTGCGATTAGCACATTCAGCTACACCATTCTGTTGAGGTCTGTTTCTGCAAGTATGCTCTCACACAATTCCACATTCATTCAAATGAGCCTTGAATTCATTAGACATGTATTCACCACCTTTGTCATCTCAGAACCATTTGATTTTCGTGCCAGTTTGATTCTCAGCATAAGCTTTGAATGACTTGAATGCTTCAAATGTGTCGCTCTTCTTCTTCATAGGTACACAGACTTTAAAGCGCCCACAATCCTCTATAAACGACACCCAATAACAATATCCACCATGTGAGATGACACCAACATCATGTACGTCTGAATGAATCAATTCCAATATTTCTGTGGCTCTGTTTTCTGATAATGGGAATGGGTTTGCATGCATCTTGCCAGCTAGACATGGCTCACAAATAGGATCTGGCTTTGCCTTTGAATCAATAGTCAAACCATCAACTAGATTATTCTTCATCATCAACTTAATCCCATCATAGTTGTGGTGTCCTAACTGTTTATGCCTAAGAGACAAATCAAGAGGCAGCGTTGAAGCCAAATGTACATTCTCTATTATATCTACTGTTGAACCATCTAAATACCCAATATTATCATTATCAATAGTAGCAGTGAATAAGAGTTTCTTGTGTTGTGAAAAAGCAAATTTATCATGTGAAATATGTACATCTATGTCCTTATTTTTTGTCAAGTATAAAACAGCAAGAAGATTATTATGAAGTGCGGGAACGTGAAGTACTCTAGTGAATTCTACATCTCTAAATTGTTTGCCTCTAACTATTGGTCTAAACACAATGGTACCAACGCCTTCTGAATATATAACTCTATGATCCACTAGTCTAATGGGGACATGATAAGGGGTATAATTGCGGATCCAATTTCTATGTGAGGTCATATTAGAAGTGGCACCTGTATCAGTATTCCAATGAAAAATGTTAGAAGATGTAGAATTGACTTCATGTTCAGCAACAGCACTTGCCTTGCCAGCAAATTCTGTCACTGCTGCAGCTTTCTCTTCATCTGCCTTTTTGGCACTCTCTGTATTATGCTTCTTCTTTGCAAGCTCAGGGCAATTGTGTGCCCAGTGACCTTTCTCCTTGCAGTAGCAACATGTATCTCTATCCTCCTGTGACCTATTTCCCCCATTTTGTGAATTCCACTGCTTCTTCTGCCCTCTATATCCATTACCACCTGCCTTGGCCTGATTGAGCGATTCTCCTCCAGTTTGGCGTTGTCGATTCAACTCCTCACTTCAGAATGCCTGGATTATTACTGACTTGTCCAGTTTATCCAACAACAAGAGAGGCATTGTAAGGTGACGGTACTCCTCAGGCAATGCACGTATAAGTGCCATGCATTGGAGTTCTTCATCCAACATCTCAATCTTGAAGTCAGTAGAACACAGGTTTTGAATTGCCTGCATAGCTTTCTCTATCCTGGTTCTCAAATCCACCAAAGTTTCATCATCCTGTTTCCTGATAGAGAACAGATCATTATAAGTATTGAACCTTGCTCCAGGTTTCTTTGATAGGTGTGCAGCTTCCAACAATGACCACATTTTGATAGGATCCTCCTCATGCCCCTGAAATGTACCCTCTGATCACTTTCTACCAATAGGTAGATCTCTCCTGCTGCCTTCTCTGCCTTGATCTCCCATTTGTTTAATGCATCTGAATCAGATGGCTTGGTCTCCTTGCCAGCTACTAGCCTCTTTTTTTTTTTTTTTTTTTTTTTAAAAATCAAAGGACCGAAGTCCCACTGGTATTCCGGTGCACAATTGCAGTCCGGTCCCTACGTTACATACAAAAGCATGCTAAGCAAGATTTAATACTACGCTATGTCTGTGAGGGCGGGCAAAGGGCTGCCAAGATTGCAGACCGCCGTTAGGCAGTCAGAATGTTGCTGGTTCAGCAGTGCTTGCGCCATCGCAAGCATTTAAGCATTGGTGGCCAGGCATCGAGCCTGACCCACAGTCCACACCCTGCTCAGTCCACAGTCCCCCCCCCCACCCAGCCCGCAGTCTCCTCACGTTCCAAGTCGCATCGCTGCTTCCGCTTAGCCCGGGTGCCCCCGAAGGGTCAGGCCGAAGCCCACAAACCAAGGTACCCACTGAAGGGCCCACAACGCCCCCACAGGGTCAGGAGACGGCTCGAGTAAATCTCCAGCAAGATTCTTGAGTGGCAGGAAATTATGCCCTTGGTAGTTGGGGTCCCGGAAGAGAATCTTCCAGTCCTCCTGTACTGTTTTAGTGGTGACCTTTCATACACTATCAAGAGATGTAGCCGGGTGATCCCCGACAGGTTCAACTTGAGCCCGACTAATGTCATTGGCTTCTTGGTGTATCCTCCATTTCAGTTTTGATGGAACCTGAATGAAGTCTACTTTGCATGTAGCATCTTCTTCTAGCCACGGTTGAAGTGCTCGACATATGGCCAGGGAGTGCCCTTGACCACTATGGAGGGTGGGGTCCAATGCTCGTTTGGCTGAGGCCATCAAGTCAGTGAATATAACAATATGTTCACAATTATCCTGCTGGGTAGCAAGGACAATTGCTGAGCAGATGGCTAAGAGTTCTGCATCAGGTGCAGTCACTCGTCTGGCTGGATGCGAAACGGTGTGAATCTGTTCGTATCCCCAGTATAGTAGGGCAGTAGAAACCACCTGTCGCTGTACATCGTTCGGCACTGAAGCGTCAACCGCACAATACACCGTTGTTTCTTGGTCTTGTGCTTTGTGAAGCACTTGGTTAAGACCAACACGAACTGCGTCCGCTGACTCATCATCAGTTGAGCATGGTTCGAATGTGAATCGGTCGTCGTATAAGTTCAACAACCTGTTTCCAGGGGGGGCCTCTGTCGCTACTGGCAAGAAAGACTCTGTGAGTTCAGGGAGATGACAGTCTATCTCCATGAGGGCTCCTCCGACTTTTGCTTTCTGAGCAGGAGTGAGCCTTGAAATTGCTAACGAATAAATGTCAGCCCGCTTGTGATGCTCTTCTGAGAGGAGCGACCGGAGCGGATGGGTGTCTGATAACGTGGCAGCACGGTAGTTAGACCGGCCACCTAATTTCTTCAGATGGAGATGGATGGGGATGAGGCCCGTGAGGGCCTCAACCCCAGTGCGGAATGCACCTGTGATCCAAAGTGCTGCTTTACACTGCATTTTGCGCAAGTCTTCGAGAGCTCCCTTGGAGCGGGAGCCTTCGAAGTACCACAGACGGTATCCGTATGTTGCTATTGGTAAGACACATGCACGGTATAGTAATCGCTTCTCCTTGGGGTGGAGACCGCGAGTTGAGCTTCCAAGCATCTTCATGGCTTTCACCGATGATAGAGACTTGGTAGAGTAGAACCGCACGTGCTCCTTAAACGTGAGCTTGCGGTCGAAGTAGAAGCCCAAGTAGCGCCAGACGCGCTTTGGGTGAAGGGGGGTGTCCCCCGTATGGGGGGCGTAGCCGAGGTCGAGAGGTCGCGGGTCGTAATTGTGCGACCGGTCGAAACATGCGTATTCGGATTTGTTGTTTTCAAGGATGAGTCCGATGGTGGTGAAGAGTTGAAGGAGGACTGCATAAGCAGCCACGAGGGTTACCGTGTTCTCCTGGAGGGTTTTGGCTTGGGCAATGCAGGTGCCGTCGTCCACGTAGGATAGAAGTGATGTCTTGCGAGATATCTCTTCCATATGGTATAATTTCATCACCGGAGCGATGTATAGGGCTGAGAGGACGGGGGACAGGGCGGAGCCCTGTCCCACGCCGACGTCTGCCTGCCGGGGTTCAGATGTGAACGAATTCCACCTGTATGAGGTGAATCGGTCGACGAGATAGGATGAGAAGAATCACGCCACTAATGGCGAGAACCCCTGCTTCCTGAGGATTGCCTTGAGCATGTCATGGTTAAGAGATGGGAAGAACTGGGCAATGTCGAATGCGACAACGCTGGTCTTAAGTCCCTTAGTCCACCCGGTGCGAATCAGATGGGTTAGGTACAGCCCTGCGTCTTCGGTTGAGCGCTGACGCACTCCTCCGACTTGGTTAGGGTGAACAAGGTCAAACTTGATCATGTCGTATTGAAGGCGATTTGAGATCATCTTCTCAATGAGTTTTCCCGTGGTGTTCAACAGCACTATGGGCCGGAACGCTTTGGGGTCTGAGTATGTAGGTTTGCCCGGCTTCGGTATAATGACCGATGTCGATTCCTTAAAGTGCCTCGGCCAATGCCCGACACGAATGCAGGCGTTGGCTAGGTCGATAAGAAGTTGTGAAGCAGCTTGCTGCTTCACAACTTCTTTGAGAACTGGCCACGACACATGGTCCCAGCCAGTGCTGTCAATATTATACATATATAACTAGCAATAGCCATATATAATGTATGCATCCACATGGGTAATTGCCCAACTGCCCAGGTTAATGCATCCCCCCTCATAATGTTACATTTCGGAAAACAGCAAACCGTGTTGTGTTGATTTCGGCATGTCACAATACCATTGATGTTATGTTATGTCAATATTCTATTCATGTCCATGTTTCAAAAACATAGAGACATCTAAAAATATATATTCTATGTTTATTTCGGACTTGTTCCGGGCCCTAGTCCTATTGCTGGCGTTAATGCCCTGACACTAATTTGTATATATAAATGAAACTCGGCGTAGATGTAGATGGTACATGGCTATATATATATACCAAAAGAGGCAAGAATTTCCGAAATGAGAAAGAAAGCTACATAAAAATGTCGGCTCGATATGCTGGAAGGGACGTTGGGGCGGCAGGTTGTTGCGTTGGGTGTCTGAAATCTGGGCCCACACTACTCTGTTGCCACTGCCGCTGCTGCTCCTCCTGCTGCTCGTCGTCCTCGTCATCATCATTTTCATCATCGTCGTCACTGACGTCGTCGTCGATAGTTCCATTAGGGCCCACGGTCGAGACAGCATTGTCAGCCGAATGTTTTCTCTATCTTTGAGCCTCCGATGCAATGATGTTTTGTAGAGGTGTTTTCCAAATTTTCTTGAACTCGGCAGACAGCAAGCGCTAGAGTGAACCCTGTCCTTGTGCGTACGCCAGCAGTCCTTCCTGCAATGCCCCATCCACACCTTCTCTCAGACGTGCTCGCCTATCCCACCATTCGGCCTTCCACTTCAAGAATTCAAGAAGTCGCCTCATCTCCTCCATCAAGAGCTTGACCTCCTCTTCACAGTGCCGTACTCGTGCTCTACTTCTTGCCCACTCTGCTCGGAGGATGTCATCTTCCTGATCTTCAATGTTGTTGACTTTGGGAGCATTGACATCAATGCTGTTGATGCCGCCACCCACTGCTTTATCTACTCGAACCACCTGTTACTGGCAGATGTATGTATGACCCAACCTAAGTTGCCCCACATAAAGTATGCATCCACAGGGGCAACTGCCCAACTGCCCAAAGTGATGCATCAGGGTGACCAACAGTGACTAGAGAGGTATAGTCATGTGAAAGTCATGTGATCTGATGCATAGCCACAGTATAGTCATGTGATCTAGTGCACAGCCACTAAGTTATTTTCGTTAAAATGTTCTAAAAATAGATTTTCATAAACTATATAAATATGTAATGTGTTTTAAAAATAGATCAATTCTAAAAATAACTTTATTTCATTTACCAAATTCATGGTTGTTCTAAAAATAGATGGGAGCTAAAAAAATGTTCTAAAAATAGATTTGATCTTATTTGGTCATGTATTAGTCCCGTCTATCATGGCATCGAGAGGACTTTATTGCAAAATTTCAACGTCCAAAGTCCTTTTGCCTTATTAGGTTGTTTGGATGTGATGTCACTCAAAGGCTTTGTTTGTTTTGTAGCAGGCCTGCCCCTACCTGCTGACATCATTATTTATTATTTGTTTGTATTTGAGGCCATATAAACATATGAACGGAGCCCAAACATGTAAATAGAGGCAAGCAAAAAGTCATTTGCATTGATTTTGATCCCATCAATATCAGACACATGACTATAGTCACAAATGGTCACAATAGGCCAGCCAAAGGGCTTGATGCATCACTTTGGGCAGTTGGGCAGTTGCCCTTGTGGATGCATACTTTATGTGGGGCAACTATGCATCACTCATACATAAATTTGACAGCACTGGCTGCTCGAACGTCGTCCCTGCGCCTCATCCAAATCCACGATATCGTTTGAGTTGTCCTCCCGGTACCTTCACGATGAGTACGTAGAGCTTCGATAGCCGGAATTTCGTCGTCCTCATGCTCGTCCTCATGCTCGTCCTCAAGTTCGTCCTCAAGTTCGTCTTCCTCGCAATGATCAGGAGCGCTGCTGGCATCAATTTTTTCCCCTCCTCCTTGCTGTACGCCGGTCTGGGGCATTTGCCCATCCTCCCATATTCCCTTCCTCCCCGGGCCGAGCTTCTTTCGCTCCGGATCTGCGTAGCTTCTGACATCTCCGTTGAGCAAAGGACGCAGTGTATCCTCCCATTCTCCTGGGCCAGAAAGCTGCATTTTGGCATCTCTGGCAACGCGGTATTTATCAACAGCAGCGAGCGCATGGGTATGTACTTTATCAATTAGGGCGCGAGATCTCGTACTTTGAGTTTGACCACGAATGTTCTTGTTCCTGAAGTAGACCATCCGTGTTTTCACCCGAAGAGCTCACCGAAGAGCATCGAGCGCGTCGTGGCATTGGGCAACACGTAGCTTATCTTCAACGTCAACGAGGCCATCTACGCATGCGCTTGTTCGACGGGAGGCAGGAATTTGTGAAGGTAGCCAAAGCTCTATGCCTTCTGGATTAGGATTATTGGCCCAATTCGTTGGGCCACCGCTCTCGGATTCGAGTTGAAGCAGGAAAACGCCAGGTTGGTACACTCCATGGACTAGCTCCCAAGCCTGGATCTTTTCCGCAAGAATTTTTCGCTGATCGATAAGAGACACGTCTTGTAGCTTAGTTGGGATCTTGCCCTGTTCGCCAGCAAGTTTTCGAATACGACGTCTATGTAAAACATTAATATGATACAGCTGTGAGACGCAAACAACTTACTGAGACTCTTCGAGCTCCAAACCCATCGCTATGAACTCAGACGGACCGGTGGTATGAAGCATTGTCTGGCCGTTCAGGGTAATCGCCTGCTCTTCTCGAAACAACGCTTCTTTGACCTGAGCTTCGGTAATTTCTGAAGAAGAAAAATGAATGAAATGTAGAAATAAAATTAAGATGAAATACACACTTGCTCCTTGAACCTCGTAGGGGTTGGGGGAAGACTTGGGGTATGGCGAATTATCCCAATCCCGGCACATTTTTTCCCACTTCTCGACTGAACACTTGCTGATATCTTCAGTAAATCCTCTATGAGCTTCGACCTGGCGATTCCTTTCGCCTATCGCAGCTTTATATTTTTGAATTAATGTGTAGCCTATCAATAGTTAGCCAGATGCACAACTCGAGAAATGCGAGCGAAATACCCATGGAGCAATATTTCTTCCAGTTCCAGAAGCCAAAATGGTCGTCGAGGACGTCGTGCCTCGAACCCGGACTCAAGGTCTTGGTAAAGGTTCCAAGACCATTATGGCCTGCCCAACCCCTCTCAGGAACTTCGCCGTCTGTTTTCCCTACCCCTTCAACGAGGTTGAAGGAGTACTGTTGATGATCCTTATCGTTATGTGCCGGTTCGTGAAACTTGGGAATTAGAGGGCGAATTTTGACGTTTGAATCGAGGCACAGGTCCTCTGGCCAGTGGGTTTCCATCACCTGTAGCAGTCAGTTGACGTCTTCATATATGGTAGCTGCCAAACTATAAGCATGCATCCAGAATGGAATCTACCCAGCCTGGCAGTTGCAAGTCTGACATCCTGTAGATGGCTGTTAACATGTGATAGTCATGTGATTTGGTGCACAGCCACCAAAAATCAAAGTTGTGGAGAAAAATTCAAAAGCTATGCTAAATATTTTTTATTACATAATCATCAATGGTTCAGCCATAAAATGCAAAATATCCGCGGAAAGCCAAATACAAATCAAAATAAAAGATTGAAATATTCATAGCATGCTAAATATAAAATTTAAAATCATGAAAAAATGTGTGCTATACTATTTTAGGCTTAAACTAACCATATATGTAAAGTGTTCTAAAAAATAGAACCAAGTTAAAAATATATATCTGTTCTAAAAATAGATTTGATCTTATTTGGTCATGTTTTAGTTGCCATTATTATGTGTTGATGGGCCTTTATGCAAAAACCTCAAAGTTCAAAGTTCATTTGCCTTATTAAGGTATTTGGTTGTGACATCACTCAAGTCCTAAGTTGTTTGGTGTTTGGGTGTGTTGGTAGCCAATTATTACTAATTTATTATTTGTTTGTATTTGAGGCCATAAAATTGTGGCTGTGAACCCTGAATGCGTAAATAGAGGCAAGCAAAAAGTCATGCTTTTCTATTTTGATGCAATCAGTAACACCCAGTCACAGCACATGACCAGTCAAGCACATAGGCAGTGAAACATATAGGTCTGGCAACTGCCAGCCCAGGTAAGTACCATTCTGGATGCATGCTCATAGTTTGGCAACTACCAATATATCATATAAAAATATGACTGCAGTGGCTGTTTCCATACGTTCAGCAAGATTTTTATACCATTGACACGAAATGTCGTAGCTGATGACGATGGATTTTAACTGCGTGTTCCGCAAAGCAGAGGCGAGAATGTAGTCCATGTTCGCGTACCTAATACCCAGAAGGTAAGTACTCAGAGAACGAGTCGAAGAGAAAACTGCATACCGTTCACCCTTTTGCAAATTTCCTACACCATTAGGTAAAAACATCTCCCCTCTCCCGCAAAATGTACCCCCAACACCCGTGTAGCGAAGCCCTCGACTAAAACATGTCAGCGCCTTAGATAAAGCCTGAAAGCTGACGCAGGTACTAATCTATATATTCATGAGGATTTTATGTTTGAGACGAGGGAAAGTACCTACATCAGCATCATCCGCACGACTAAGAACGTAGGCTTCGTAAGGTTCTCTCCTAAGCATGTACGCCCAGCCCGTGCCCAGCCCAGGATCCGTCGAGTAGTTAGAGACAAGCTGATTTTTGAGTCTAAAATTTGCGTCCATACAGACTATAGATTGGTATAGGAATCTGTTCCAAAATATTTAGTTTATCAGTGTAAATTAGAAGCGGTGGTGGATGCTTACAGATCGTTTGGTGAAGCATCTGCCCAGTCATCTGGGATATTAATGCCTGGATGCGGACAAGTAGGACACGATATCGCAAGTTCGCCGTCCTTGGTGCCGTCGATCCCCAAATTGTCATGTCCTCTACCCGCTCGCTTGAGCAGTTTGAGATGCCGCCACTGCAGGCATACTCTCATAAGCGATCGGTATCTCGACTTGGTGGGCTTGGAGGCGGAGTTATTCGATAGGCGTTCAAGCGTCTCGTAGATGTTGTACATAGAAACCTTGGAGCATAGGCACAGAAGGTGGAGTAGTCGAAGTAAAGGAAACGTGATGCAGGTTTGAATGACGAGCTGCGATGCTGGATAAAGGCCTCTTTGGAGGAGTTGAAGGTGCTTCGGGATAGCACGATTACATCCGCAGTAGCTAATTCCCACTTCATGTACGCCGTTCGTATGTATGACCTTAAAATCGCGGTGGCATTCTACTGGAAGCGGACAGCGCATACTTGCATGGTTGAGGTGAATCCTGAGCCCGAGAGATTTCAGGGAGACTTTGACGAACATGTTTCCCGTCCAATGCTAGACGACCTTGAAGTCAGCACATAATTGAAAATTGCCAGAGAATATAGTGACGCACCTCGATTATGTGGAAAGGATTCTGCCGATGACGCTTCACGCAGCAATCCTGGCATACAAGATCAGGAACGAAACATTCCTGACAGCGATATTCAGCATCGTGTGGAATTTCTTTACCCCCCTAATGAAATCTCCTCGACCTTCCCATCTCAGGTTTTCGTCGAGATACTGGCTGCGATGCTGGTTTCTCCAAGTAACGTGCGGTCTCATCTATTAAATAGAATATTAGTCGGTAGCCTACTATCCATACAGTTTAATGCAAAACATACCGATACTTTGCTCCGAATGCGATTTTTCTTGGGTGGTTTCTCCTGAGCACGGCCGACCCTACTATTACAAACATCTGCGCTCAATTCTTCATCATACCAGTCGCCCGAATCGTCCAGGAGTAGTTCGCGGTCATCTTCCGGAGCCCAGTCAGTCCCAATCGACCATGTAGTTCGTCCTTTCAACGGAGAGCGGACGGAGTCCTTTGTGTTGTTACGACAGTCCAGCCTAGAGGAACGGGCTTGAACTATTTTGTAGTCGTCTTCAAGAGGAATACGATCGTAGTATGCATTCCTCGGACGCTTCTTGGGCCTTGACATGAAACTGATGATTTTATTGATAACGCTCGCAAGGCGTAAGGACAGAAGAATCGAGACAGCACACAACTGCCAATAATAGCAAGTCTTTGACGTCATAAATGTCATGTGACATATTTTCGAAACGCGAACGCATTACATTGACAATTTCAAGTTCAACCAAGCTGAGAATGTACGCGTTTTCGATTTCAGGTAAGTTTACTCCCACCCACCAAATATTTCAACTTGTTTCTTTCTATACCTCAGTTAAAACTTGAATACTCGGCACCCTGGGGATATGAGTTTTTGCTGGGGACCCTTTCAAACTATTCTCTGCTTCGTCCATCTTTTCTGCTTCCCCCCTTGAAAATTTGTTGATACTGGCATTATCTTTTCCAGATCATACATACTACTGTCGACAAAAACCCTGATACCCGATGCCTGCAAGCTCAGACCTCAACCTCAACGGCATCACCATTCTTCAACCACACGACCCAACCTTCTCTTTTGAAGACGGCCTACTTAAGAGCCTCGTTGCCGAAAAGACCTACACCCAATCCGATTTGGGGCCGACCGACTCACTTCTTTCCAACGAGCTTCGTCAGGAATATCGATTTTTCTACGGCTCCCCTCTCCTCTGTGCCATCATCGCCCGTCCCATCACTTCCTCCCTCAAGGTCAGCCTCACCTGCGCCAGGCAGCCAAAGATATAGCATGGTCCCTGAAATAAAAACTTCACATGAAGACGACACGAACAACAGCACGAACAACAAGAAAAAACGTCGCCGAAAGAACAGCCACAAACTCCGTCGTCTGAAGCGCCAAAAAGAACGCGAGACGAAATCCAAAGACTCCTACGTTGCCAGAGGGTGCTTTTGAGGCCATTCGAACTTCAGCGAAATGCACCAAATTTCCCAAGAAGGCGCGAGAGCATAGGCTTTTTTTTTTTTTTTTTTTTTTTTAATCAAAGGACCGAGGTCCCACTTGTATTCCGGTGCGCGATTGCAGTCCGGGCGAGAGCATAGGCGTGGATCATTCCCTGCTATGAGCGTAGGCATATCTCACGGGGGCGGCCCAAAGGTATCCTCTCTCCTTCATCAATTTTAGATCCCCCTGGGTGACTGAACCGCCATCATAGAAGCCTGGAAATCTCTACCATTTGCGTAGGAACAAGGACGAGCTTGCTTGGCTCTTGAAGAATAAATGCATCGCTCGGATAGCGGGGTTCGCGAGCGGTGGATTTGCGACGTGTGCTCCAAAGCTTTTTGACTACTATGTCGAGAACTTTGAAGCCCTTCTTAAAAGCGGCGCCGATCTCATGCGAAACTTTGCCAACAGCTGGTGGGCCTCAGCTACTTGCCATCACCCCCTTTGGCCATTTTGACGCAACGAAAGGCGGACATATCGTCCTATGGACCCTCAAGCTAGTGGTTGAATTTCCTGCAGGGTCCACTGCACTCATACCCTCGGCTGTCGTCCCTCATTCGAACATGCCCATCTCCAAACATGAGGAGCGCTGCTCCTTCACGCAGTATTCTTCTGGCGGGACCTTTCGTTGGGTTGCATACGATTTCAAGAAGGCGGATGTTTTTTTCAGCAAATTGGCGGAGAATGACGAGCGGGATGTTGAAATGGAGAGAATGCAAGCGCGGTGCAAGCTTGCACTTTCTCTATTTTCAACGATTGACGAAATTCAGGAAATTCACAAACAAAAGTCGAAGTCACAGCCGAAATAGTCACTATAATGTACCATAGCCATTTTTTGTAATATATAGTCTTAATTTTGGAATTATGGAGTCTTGGACTCGTTATGAGGAACAGAATATTGCTTTGGCACCTAGTTAATCAAGTCAAATGGCTTCGGACTGGTCTGCAAGAGATCGTGCATACAAAGAAAAACGAAGAATGTTCATATCCAAGTATCATATCCAAGTATTTGTATGAGTCGAAGGACGTTCATAGTACCTTACTTGAACACTGCTCTCCATTTTTCTTTGAAGATGTAGGCTTATTATCAACATAATGTACTACTTCCACCGCTATGTACTAGAAGGGCTATACTACGGTACAATTTCATGATCCATCCACATCTTGGGCGCTTACTTCGATCGCCATACATTTATTTTTGTATCCTGTTCTGAACCACCTTCAATTTAAACTTACACTGAGAATTAGTCAAAAATATGATTGACCGACAAAGAATTGTCCAGCTATCAGTGAGATATATAGATATGTACGAGTACTTTGACGCGCGCTCGTTCATTACTATGGGTTCCAAAAATAGACTCTACACCCCAACCTTTGGCTTCATGATTCATTCGCCTCGTCAAACCCCCCACCTCCGTGGCTTGTGTTTGTAGTATTATTCAATTTTGTTTACCGTATACATAATAATTTAACTTGATTATTTTCGTAGATTTTTCGAACGGTGCATTAGAACTTAACGGTGCATGGGCTTACTCATATTTCGCGGCATGGCTTGAGAATCGGCCCAGAAGTAGAAATAAATGGTCCTAAAAATATGGGTACATTGGGACGCGCTTAGTATAGACACTTGGCTGGGAGATCGACCTAGAAGATTCCAGAAATGCGAGTACATCGGTCGGACGCGTTCACCACAGACCAACTACAGGCCGTCAGACACCATCCCTTTATTGGGTAGGTGAGATTCAGGGATTACCGCACGAAAAGGTGAGGCTTTTATGCTGCCGCCTTACGTCTAAAGCCAGAATCTAACATAGGTGTAGCAACAGTACAGCGAAGAAATATCCCATAAACATTTCTCCAAGACGGAAATTAACTTAGCGACCTACGAGAACTCTACATGATCATGTAGTGTACTGACTACAGGGGTATGTTAGTGTAATAATATCATCAATTCACACATGCAATGCACCAATGCTGTGGTGTGCCCTCCGAAATATCAGTCTATACATTTTTTTCCAATTTGGGAGCCTCTTGAGATTCGCGTTTACTAGCCGGGTAAACGGAAATGAAATTAGCGAGCTCCGAAAATTTCACAGGAAAATTCCTTTGAGAATTAGCAAGCTCCCTGAGAACTTTATACACTTCAAAGTTACCTGAAATCTTCTTAGCTGTCCCTGCAAATTGGCACTGGTTCGTTTAGGTGGTTATCACAGCAATTCCTAACATGGATCTTAAGTCATTATTATCCAAATTAAGCGAAACAGCAACTATTATTCGTGGTGGCGTAATTAAGGTACGTAAAAATGAGTGGCAGAACTAGCTATGTAGGTAATGTAAATGACAGCTATGTTATTCGGCAGTGCAAAGGAATGGATGATGGCACATTGGTAGGGTCTATAGATGCAAAGGAATGGATGATGGTATGTTGGTAGGGTCTATAGATGCAAAGGAATGGATGATGGTATGTTGGTAGGGTCTATAGATGCAAAGGAATGGATGATGGTACATTGGTAGGGTCTAGGCTTTATCGGAAGGGCCGACATCCTTGTCTTCATTGTCTCTAGCAGCCTCAGCCTGGGCATCCGCACGGCGAACTGCAGCTATTGCAGCAAGAACACCAAGGGAGGCGGCACGTCGAACTTGATCACGTCGGCCAACTGTAGCTGCTTGACGGGCAAC
>CAXHKQ010000036.1:0-23051 GCA_964017145.1 Agrocybe praecox
GTTCGGTCCTCACGAAGCTCTGTATTTATTGCAGTTTTGAATTTTTCTGCTGAATGCAGACAAAGAGAGGACATGTATTTGATATTACGAATCAAACTAGAGCTCTCACTGATTTATTCTAGGTGCTAATTTGAATCGATAGCCTTCTTTCGAAATGTCATCCAATTACGTTATTTTCAATTGTCAATTTTCAATATACCACCATTAAGGATACTTTTCGCACAAAATCGTCACAAATTGTCTCAACATACCAACTCTAACCTAACCCTATTTCACTATTTCCAGACTGAAGCTCTTCCTCGCCCAGTTCGGCATCACCACATGCGTCCTCAACTCCGAACTCCCGGCCAAACAAAATGCGCTACCACGCCGTCAACCAATTCAACCAGGGCATCTACGACATCATCATCCTCTCCGACGAACTCGTTCTCGACGCTCCCGCTTCAAAGCGCAGCAAGAAGTCGAACAACGGTGAGAATTCCGGCTGCGGCGCCAAAGGCGACAAAGAGTCCGGCGTCTCGCGCGGCAACGACCTCCATTGCGTCTCCAATGTCATCAACTTTGACTTCTCTCTCGATGTCGCCTCCGACATCCATCGTGCCGGACGCACGGCCATTTTTTATGGAGCTATGAGAACATCGAATAAATAATTGTTTAGTATAGGTATATTGAGAAATACCAATATGACGTTTATTTAAAAAAAAAGTTTAGAAAAATGCTCAGAGTGAAAGTTCCTCATAACCAAAGAGTTTCATAAAATTCATATACAAATAGAATGATTGGTTCAAAAGTTATTCGATGTTCTCATAGCTCCAACAATGGGAGCACCATCTACATCTACCATCTATAGTCTGGCTAAATGAACAGTGCAAATCGGGGATATAAATATGTATAGGACCTTCTATCGAAAAGTAACGATAATAATATTTACAAAAGAAACGACATGAATGCTTCGAAACTCTAGACTGTGATGTTGGAGTAAACATTGAATAGCGATGGAGATAATATTTTGTTCGAGGATTCACAAGAAATTATAGTTTAGTGAATGAACAATGAAGTTGTATTTTTGATTAAAATGTATTTATAAATTTACCGAAATGAATATGAAATATCGTCAACTTTTCTCGAATAATTCCCGTTTCAGAATGCGCACCTCATACGTCCGGCGTCACCGGCACATCGATCACGATCGCCTCTCCGGCTGCCGCATCCTCGGCGCTGATCACCAGGTTCGCGGGCGTCCACGGCTTGATGCTGCGACTGTTGTCCTGCGACTGCGACGTATCGTCGACGCGACGCTCGCGCATCTTGTCGTGCTGATGATCGGTCAGTCGATCGGGATTGAACTTCCACACCGACGGTATGACGAAGAACTCGCCCGCATCGGCGGCAGCCGAGCTGGTGGTCTGCATCGCCAGCAGCTCGCGGCGCAGCTCGTCGTCGGGCAGCTCGCGCACCAGCCGCTGTGTCACCTGAAGATGAATGCAGACCAACATGCAAACCATTTTCAATTATTACAACAGAAATAAATTTAAATGATTAACTCGACAGAAAAATAGTCGAATTTGTATGCCCCTTAGAACTTAGAACATTTGTTTACGACCTCGACCTCGACCTCTGAAATCCAACTCAACCTAAACTACCTTATTTCGCTTCACGTGCGCCTCCACCACCGTCCTGAACTCCGCACACACCGCCCGATTGCATCGCAATGCCGCTACCGTCGACTCCAGTCGGCCCAACGTCTGCTTCAGTCGCCCGTACATGCGCACCACCTGGGCTCCCTCCAGCCGTTTCATCTACGCGTACAGCGCCGCCGCCACGCAATTCAGATCCTTGATCGTCGTCGGCGCGCCAGCCGCCGCACACAGATAGTCCACATGGTCGAACAGCTGTGTCGGCAGCGATTCGGACGCCTAGAAATAGAGACGACAGAGAGAGTGGACAGTGAGCGAGGAGATATTCGAATTATTCATAATCGAGGGAATCCTGAGGTAATCTGATATCATTTTTGGGAATTGATATCACCGATATGACTGAAAATCACTTGACATCGTCGGACATCAATGGACGTATTTTTTCTCGAAATATGTTCAAGCAAACATTCGGATAACATCTCAAAATATAGTGAATGGCCTCTCTAGTGAGGCATTGAGTTATGAATCGAATTTATTCTTAACCCTCCAATATCAATAACAAATTCAGAATATACGCGTATTCAGAAACAAAACAATTAATATTTGTTTCTTGTTCTGATATTTACGATATTTACTGACTTAGCGTATTAATTTATTTACTGAAAAATGCATTGATTCATAAATCAACAAATTGCGTACGGAATCGAAATAGATCAATAATGAGAGAAAGAACTGATTTAATAAATTTCAAAACATAACCGCCTACCTGAAATCGCTGTGCTCCAGCTCGATCAGCGCCGCCAGAATCGCATTGTACGTGGGCGCACAACGCGCACTATGCATGCGCAGCGCCGCCAGAGCGCCACACGTGAACGCCGGCCGGCCGCCGGTGCCGGACAGCCACCCAATGGCTTCGGTCAGCGCGGTGAACGCGGCGAACTGATCGGGCAGCTGAGCAATGACGGAGACGGCGAACGTAAGCAGCAGTTCGGCCTCGGCGGCTTCCAGGCTTGGCAGACCAGTACCGTCAGAGGAGGAACTGTTCCAAGTGACCGGGCAGCGGGCGACGAGCTGGGCGGTCAGATGGCGCCAGATCGCCGGTGGCGGCCGAGCCGGCGCCGGTGGTGCTGGGCGCGGTCGGACGGGCGGTGGCGCAAAACTTGAGCAGGCGTTTGGTGAGCTCACGGTGATTGGCAGCGGCGACGGCGGCGGCCAACACGTTCAGCCAGATGGGGAGAAGGTCGGCCAGCTGGTTGGGCGTGTAGGTGAGGGTGGGACTGAGGAGTAGGCAGATGCACTGAACGCAGGTGAGCAGGCGATCGAGGTGGGCGGAGTGGGTGGCGTTGGGGGGGCGCGGATGAGTTTAGGAAGCGCGCGGAGACTGGAGACGGCCGTCGATGTGTGTCTTGTGTTGTTTATGTTGACGTTGATATACGCTTTGCATACGTGATGAGAAGCGCTCTTGACTCTCGAGTATTTGAGTACAAGTACGCTTATATAAACAAATATGTTCGCGCGTTTTTACAACCGTGAGAGCCAGTTGACCTTATATGCGTTGGAGCTGGATTGTTGTACACAGGAAAATGTTCGCGCGTTTTCACAACCAAGAGCCAGTCCACCTTATATGCGTTTGAACTAGATTGTTCTCTGCTGCATATATGGCAATATAGATACGCTGCACTCTGTTTAAATCCCGACGTGATGTAATATCTTTCCTACTCCACTATCTCGTATGACGTATTGGTGTAGTTGGTAGAGCACTAGACCCAGGATCCGATGGTTGTGGGTTCAAATCCGATTCCGGATTGTGTGTATTTTTTTTTTAATGTACTATAACTTTTGCATTATACATGATGCGTATAAAACAAATTATTCGTCAGAGAACTCGGAACGTTGTATTTCAAGTCTAGCGCCATAATAACTGTATAATTATTACTTACCAACACTGGCCAACCTATTAGTATATGACGTAGTGGTAGAATTGGTAGAGCACTAGACTCTGAATCAGAAGGTTGTGGGTTCGAATCCATTCATTCTGTTGTTTTTTTTACATCTAAAAATGTAACGTTGAACTTTTGTTTATAAAAAAAGATGTGCGAGTCGAGGACTCGAACCCATAACCTTTGAATTTCAAGTCTAGTGCTCTACCGACTCCACCATCTCGTCATACATCATTGTTGGTCATAATTGAGAAATACTTCGATCAAAATAAATTGGTATATAAACACCAGCTTAAGTACGACTAGAGCAAGATGTATATTTGGAGCGGCTACACACACACACATATGCAGTTTAGGTATATAACAATTGTATGCATGCTAATGAGGGCGGTTATATCTCTAGCAGTTTGAAAACTATATTTCTCCAAATTATTTAAATATAAAACTACACATATTCGTGCTGAATATAATGATCAATAATATTTCATAATCAACATTGGTTCTTAAATAAACCACAATTTTAAAATATAATTAGAACCATAGATGTCATAGAGATTATTTTGTTTTTTCGAGAGTACTTATCCCCTCCTTTCTCCCTGAACGAATTATGTACTTGTGGGTGAGCAAATTGTGGGAGATGAGTTGGATACACTCGCTCAAATGTCTTTTTGTTTTGCTTTCGGATCGACACGGACGTGTTAATTACGATACAAAATGAATATCATCGAGGGAAGGAAGAAGGGCTCCAAGGTGTTCCAGGATGTCGACGGGCATCTCTGGAAGAGGAACAAGGTGATTAAAGACAGGTCGTATTTCCATTGTGTGGTGAAAGGGTGCAGCGCGACGTGTATATACGTGGGCGATGTGAAGATCGCAGCCATTCCGGAAACCGTACACACTCACAACATCGAGGTGTCCGAGGAATTGGAGTGCGTTCTTCTCTTCAAAGAAGAGTTGCGTAGGAAGGCTCGCGATACCCAGCAACCGTTCTACGAAATTTTCTCGGAGACGCAGAGGGTACATCGTGAAGGGGCCGTGCTCGCCGGTTTTTACCATCAGCTGGAGCAAATGATGAGGCGCGCTCGCGACAGCGCAACACCAACGTCGATGGAACAATTCCATGCGATGATGCAGGACCCCGGAAAAAACGAAAAATTTGGATTCGATCTTCAGACGAATCCAAAAAAGTTTTACCGGGGCATGAAGGTCGCTGAAGATGGATCGAAGATGATTTGGTTTGCCAATCAAGACATCGGGGAGTTCGTTGCTGGGCAACGCACCCTGAACTTGCACATGGATGCAACGTTCCAGGTTGTGCCGAGTGGATTGGGCATGCAGCTTTTTATTGTGCATGCCTATTACAAAAGAGTAATTCTTCCTCTCGGCTACTTCCTGATGTCAAATAAGACGACAGTGGCGTATAAATCGGCAATCAATGCTTGGATGGCAGAGTTCGGGGTGATTTCACCTGGTGAAGTCATGTCGGACTATGAGGACGCGATTCGAGCGGCGGCGAAGGAGATCTGGCCAACGGCTGTTGTGCGTGGTTGCTGGTTCCATTTCGGAACGAATGTTTCGAAAAAGGCTACCGCAACGAAGATCAACCGCAGCGACGCCGCAGTGCACATGGCAATGACATTGCCCTTATTGCCACAGGAGAGCATGGCAGAAGGCTTCGATTTCATCGAACGCAATATCGGAGGGAGAGGAATCGGGATTGGAACCGACGCTGAGACAGTGTTTTGTCAGTATTTGCGCAAAGAATGGTCTGCCAAAGACATTTCTGTTTTTGGCATCGAAAACCGCACTAACAACTTTGCGGAAAGTTTTCACAACCAGCTGCGCAATAAAATGCCGACATCACACCCCAACGTTTGGGTTTTCGTCAGCAAGTTGCGCGAGATCGATGACGACAAGTCAATGGACTTGAAGCGCTTGCTGATAAATCACCAACCTCGACCAAAACGCTTGAACGTTGTTCAGCGTGATATGATGATTGCCAAAGCTCAGGCTGACTTTCTGGTTGATCGCGATGTTGGTGCTCTTCTCGAGAGGTTGCGAGGGATTATGAGCAAGATATATTCATTGGGTTACACCAACTACGAATATATCAACCCGGATGCGGACGCGGACCCGGACGATTGTATTCCCGGTGTCCAGAGCACACCAACAAGTCGTCAGCCGACGTCTGCAAGGCGCCCTGCTTCAGCCACTACGAGAGAGGGCAGATTGGTGACGACTCCCAGTGTCCGCCAGAACTCGGACGAATTTATTCCCGGTGTTCGGGTTACTGCGAGTGGACGCGCTGTCACAGCCACTCCGAGACAAAGCAGACTGGTGACGACCAGTGTCCAGAACCCGGAAGACTGTATTCCCGGTGTTCGGGATTCTGCCCCGAGAAACAAACGCCGGCCATCGTCGTTACGGCCAAGGGACGGTCACGGGCTTCTCGGTATGGTTATGCCTCTTGGCCGGCGGCCGGCGGCGCCCTACCGGCGGTGGTCGCCGGAATTTCAAACAGGGAACAAACAGATACCGGCTAGACTGGCCATGTCCCTTGGCCAATGGCCCTCGGCGGCCGGCCGGCGGTGGACGTCGATATTTCAAACAGGGAACAAATAGATACCGTCTAGACTGGCCATGTCCCTTGGCCAATGGCCCTCGGCGGCCGGCCGGCGGTGGACGTCGATATTTCAAACAGGGAACAAATAGATACCGTCTAGACTGGCCATGTCCCTTGGCCAATGGCCCTCGGCGGCCGGCCGGCGGTGGACGTCGATATTTCAAACAGGGAACAAATAGATACCGTCTAGACTGGCCATGTCCCTTGGCCAATGGCCCTCGGCGGCCGGCCGGCGGTGGACGTCGATATTTCAAACAGGGAACAAATAGATACCGTCTAGACTGGCCATGTCCCTTGGCCAATGGCCCTCGGCGGCCGGCCGGCGGTGGACGTCGATATTTCAAACAGGGAACAAATAGATACCGTCTAGACTGGCCATGTCCCTTGGCCAATGGCCCTCGGCGGCCGGCCGGCGGTGGACGTCGATATTTCAAACAGGGAACAAATAGATACCGTCTAGACTGGCCATGTCCCTTGGCCAATGGCCCTCGGCGGCCGGCCGGCGGTGGACGTCGATATTTCAAACAGGGAACAAATAGATACCGTCTAGACTGGCCATGTCCCTTGGCCAATGGCCCTCGGCGGCCGGCCGGCGGTGGACGTCGATATTTCAAACAGGGAACAAATAGATACCGTCTAGACTGGCCATGTCCCTTGGCCAATGGCCCTCGGCGGCCGGCCGGCGGTGGACGTCGATATTTCAAACAGGGAACAAATAGATACCGTCTAGACTGGCCATGTCCCTTGGCCAATGGCCCTCGGCGGCCGGCCGGCGGTGGACGTCGATATTTCAAACAGGGAACAAATAGATACCGTCTAGACTGGCCATGTCCCTTGGCCAATGGCCCTCGGCGGCCGGCCGACGGCCGGCCGTCAATATGTAGTCGTTTCAAACAGGGAACAAATAGATACCGTCTAGACTGGCCATGTCCCTTGGCCAACGGCCCTCGGCGGCCGGCCGACGGCCGGCCGACGAATGCATAGCAACCTATTACTATACCTCTCACGCAAACTGTATATGCATGCGTATATGCGTGGATGTGCGCACACGCATAGCTATAGCATAGCTAGCGATTCGTCAGCGCAGCGAACCTACCGATAGCTTAGGTGCTGCTTTCCGAGCACACTTCTCACATGTTCTGCGCTCTGCGCCTCGAGACTTCGAGCTGCGAGGTTCACACTTTGCTGCCGATGTAACTTGAGATGTGGTTTGAGTTTATTTATATCGCATATTTGCACACAAATATGTTGGAATAAAATTTCAACCGATACAAACCCAAAATCAGAGTGCGAAAAATGATGATCGTTTAATATCATTCATAATAATAATTATTATTATTGTACCATTCAATTTTATTCAGCGGGCCGACAATATCAACATTGGCATCAGCTTACACACATTATTGCTTCGGTCATTCGTGGCCGTTCAGGGCCTTTTGTGGCCGTACATTCAGGGCCGTTCATGGCCTTTTGTGGCCGTACATTCAGGGGCCGTTCAGGGCCTTTTGTGGCCGTACATTCAGGGCCGTTCAGGGCCTTTTGTGGCCGTACATTCAGGGGCCGTTCAGGGCCTTTTGTGGCCGTACATTCAGGGCCGATCAGGGCCTTTTGTGGCCGTACATTCAGGGCCGTTCAGGGCCTTTTGTGGCCGTACATTCGTGGCCGTGTCGGCCGGTCGCCGGCTCTTGGGCGCGCGACTACGAAAGGGTACCATACGCCCGGGACAAAGGCCGTCGGCGCCCAAGGGACTCGCCAGCCGTTTACGAGTCGCCGACCGTCGGCGACTCGTGGAATTGTTGCTCGGGTGCGAGTGGTCGCGCTGTCGCAGCCAATCATCTGAGACAGGGCAGAATGGTGACGACTCCCAGTGTTCGGAATCCGCAAGATTGTATTCCCGGTGTTCGGCTTGAGACAACAACTAGTCGCGAGCCACCGACCAAACGGCTCCGCATTGGGTTGCCTCAAAGCCAAAATAATCCATCTGCATCTTCCTCATCCGCTGATCCGTTAGTTGATCGACCTCCTCGACAAATTAACTTTGAAGCTGAGGAGGAAATTGCATACATGGCTAATTTTGGGTTTGAGTCGATTTAAATTGTCTACACTTTCAACCCGGATGCGGACGCGGACCCGGACGATTGTATTCCCGGTGTCCAGAACACACCAACTAGTCGTCAGCCATGCGCGCCAGAACCCGGACGAATGTATTCCCGGTGTCTCTGTCAATCATCAGAAATAGGGCAGATTGGTGACAAACCCGGACGAATGTATTCCCGGTGTCTCAGCCAATCATCAGAAATAGGGCTGATTGGTGACGAACCCGGACGAATGTATTCCCGGTGTCTCAGCCAATCATCATAGATAGGGCAGATTGGTGACGAACCCGGACGAATGTATTCCCGGTGTTCGGGTGAATGCGAGTGGACGCACAGCCACTCCGAGAAAAAACAGACTGGTGACGAATCTTAGTGTCCAGAACCCGGAAGAATGTTGGTATGGTAAGTAAGTAAAATACTTAAGTTTATTTATTCGAAAAATAATTAATTCTGTTTTTTCTAACCAATGCAACTGAATTGTCGAATCTAAAATTACATTGCTGACGATGAATACACCGTGCCACCAACAATTCAAATGAATTGTTCAAGTAAGTAAATAATACTATACTATAATAATATTATTTTAATATTCACACTAATTATCTTCTTTTCTATTCCATGTCACCGAATTGCCGAATTGAATTGCTGAATTTGAATAATAAAATTGATTTTCATTATACACCATTTTCGTTTGTTATGTTATTATTATAATACTTTGGATAATTTTGAGTGTGTGATTTGTATAATGTGTGAGATTAAAACTATCAATTCGAAAAACAACCAAAAGCACAACTTAGCATACACATGTTCCAGCCTCCTAACCGGTCATCACGAGGCGCACAAACTCCTCGTCTTTCCCAGTACTCCTTGTTCGACAGCAGCTGATCCACCTCGTTGCCTTCGCCGCGATTGTCGAAGATGTTGGAAATCTGTGGCAGGCAAATGAGGGACAATATTGAATAAAGTCAGTGATCGGAGGACTTCATCTTGATTAACCCTTGTGCGATCACCAAAAAGAAATCACGTAAACGGTCTAAAAGTCCACCGGTGGACTAATGCCGTTTTCGCGGAGATAATTAATATATTCAGAAAATATATTTATATTTCTAAAACATATAATTGTGCACAGCAATAACCCATATTGACTTTATTATAAATGTTGTTTTCAACCTTGTTTTTCATTATTCAAGAATATCTAATAATGTAGTCAATTCATGCTCTCATCATATGTGCCAGCATCCGTGTTTTTGTTGTGCCAGCTGGCTGCGCTGGGCGCCGGCGATCGATTTGTCGGTGATGTTCTGCGTGGTGAAAGATAATTGTCACAGTTAAAATTAATTAATAAAATTACACAAGAGTAATTTTTACTACATTTGAACACGTAGTTAATGTCGCGGACAAAAATTAGGACTTCGTCAGGTTATTCTGAAGCGACATAACGATATGCGACAAAATATGTCAAAAGGATTGAGCCAATTTGCCACGTGAGCATTGAACATATGTTTTTAATAGTCATGATCAATACAGAAATGTATGTTTTTTCATAAACGCCGATAAAAAAAAACACTCACTTCAACGTCCACATTTCGATGATGGCGAAGTCGTGCGCGCGCTCAGCCGTCGAAAGAGTGGCGTAGTGGAGTGGTTCTCGCGCGAGTCGGATTCGTCTTGGTTGTGGGTGTTGCTGGTGGAGGGCCTTGGCTGCTGGTATGGCGGACAATCTCCAAGGCGTATATGAAGGATAGCTGGGGAAGATGGAGGATAAAGGATCATGTCATGAAAGCGTTTTTGCGATTAATAGAGAGGCAGAAACGAAACTAAACTAAATCCAAACCAAATAAAATAATATAAATATGATTGTTTCATGTGGAGTACCATTCTAGACCGCCCAATCGAAAATGTAAACTAACAAGGGGAGGTCACTCAAAAACCTGTTGATGCAGAATTGTAGATACAAGTTGGGCAATGAAACAATTGTACCACAGTTTTGACATGAGGGCTCTCTCTGAAAAGTTGTAGGCGGTATAAGTTGTCGTATTTCAAATCTCCCATACAAAAACTCAATCTTCAAATGCTCATAACTTCGGCCACATGGCGCATTGGCAAGAGTCCTTTTAGACGGGTATCTTTATTTTGCCCCTAGAATCCCCAGCTAGACGCTCACTATGATCCATAACGACACGTGCGTGACCTCCCCTTGTAAGTCAAAAATAAAATCTAGGCCCACTCAATGGCACTGCTTCCTCTAGATACAATTATGAATGGTTGTTCAACCTATTGTGCTATGCTTATCAATTAAACATTTCACCTTCTCAGAACGTGTCTCTGAAATGAAATCTTATTGACTTTTTCATGTTTTACATATTTATTTGTATGTCGTTTCAACAGTACAAATCAGTCTAATAGATCATCATCATCACTAATGTGTTAAAGGCCAACAAAAAACAGTAGACATCGCCATATGGATCAATTACACAATTAATATCTTAGATTATCTCGCTGGCAAGGTAGAAAGTCGTCGGGCGACATGGGCCGATTCTACTTCGCAATCGAAAGAAATAAAATAACACTCACTTTCACTTCCACATGTCGATGATGGCGGAGTCGTGCGCGGGCTCCTCCGTCGAAAGAGTGGCGCACTGGAGGGTTTAACCGCGCGAGTCGGCTTCGTCTTGGTTCTGGGTGGTGCTCGTGGAGGACCTTGACAGCTGGTATGGCGGACAACCTCGACGGCTCTGCTGGGAACATGGTCGATACAGGATTTTAACATAAATGTGTTTTTTGCGATAAAGAGAGTGGCGAAAACGAATTTATAGTTAAATTGTTTCATGTCTAGTGCCATTCTAGACCACCCAAATCGAAAATGTAAACTCATAAAAAATCTAGGCCCACTCCGGTTGTTGGTTGAAGTATAATTAAAGTATAATTTTGTTTTATAAGTATAATCGAAAATGTAAACTCATAAAAAGTCTAGGCCAACTCAATGGCACTGCTTCGCCTAGATACAATTATGAATCGTAAAATCACACTTGATTTTATAAGTATTTTCTGAGCAAGGTCTCCGGGCCTTCTCGAAATAAATTTAAATTTGTTCAGGCTGCGTATTGTTGGTGAATGATAAAATTATTCAAATGTCTGATTATGCTCTTTATCGCGGTTTTGCGAAGTTATATGCATTTTCCTAAAACAGTCTTCAAAAACTAGTCCTGGTTACAAGTAATTTCATCTTAATCGCATTAATATCGTCCAATCCCTCTTGTGTATCAATTGCAACCAAAATGTGTATGAGACGCGTTTTAAGAATGCCAGGCCTATGCCACTAAGGGCACTCAGCGCCAACGGTTTTTGTCAATTTATATGCGTTTCCTGCTACCCCATTCACGAGCCAACCCCATTCAACATAACAAATAACAAATTAAAAAAAGCACATACCTTCGGAATGACGCACCAACAAATCACCGCATATCTCGCCGACATTTGCTTATTGATGAACCTCAGGCTCTGCCAAGCGCGCGTATTCCTCGCCGCCTCGACCGTGTACCACACCTTGATATCAACAGCCGCCACAACCTTGGCCAACTGAACCGGAAACGCCAGCGCAACGGCCGAATGTGCCTTGCTGCTGCAAGCGTATGCATCTCCGTCTCCAGCCTATCCAAGCGCTTCCACATGCCGATGATGGTGGAGTCGTGCGCGCACACCGCCGGCGATATAGTGGCGCACTGGAGCTGCTCGAGAAGGGCTTCGACGGCTGGGATGCGCGGACAACCTTGACGGAGTAGATATCGTCGAACGAGAGCTCTGCGGGGGATGATGGAGGAAAAAAGATGACATGAGATGACATGAGATACGAAGGCGATTTGTGATTTCTTTTTGCGATAAAGAAAGTGGCGGACACGATTTTTTCGATTGACTTATGTTCTGTTCTTCTGAAAATGCACATTGAAACCGTTAAACCGCAAAACAGAGCTGTTTCTTCTATCATTTTCTATGTGGATTTATGGCCATAAATATCCGATGATATCCGAACCCTTCCAACACTCACTCGAACCGGCAAAACACCTGCAAAATGTCGCGAGAATCTGGATCGGCACCGCCAGCACGCAAACTTTGGCCTTGGGCTCCGAGCCGATTCGCTGGTCTCCTCCAGCTTGCTGTACAGCATGGCGACGAGCTGTTCGGTTGTGTTGTCGCGCTTCTCGTCCATGATGCCAACGCCGATGGTATCTGCCGGGCGATTCGACGTGCGGTACGGAGGGCGTGCAAACCATGATGATGCAGTTCGTGCCGGCGAAGGCCACGCTGGTGGCGGAATGCGAATTTTAAAACGGCGTACGCGGAGTGGCGTCCAAAAAATACGAATGCGGCGGCGTGCCGCGTGTGCGTGCAGACGAATGTAAACAAACCATTCATTCGATCATGACAGTTTTGACAGTTCATTCGACGGAAAGTTCATTTCGAGACCTGAGAAATTCACAATGGTTTCGACGATCGTTGTTGTTGCTTTCGACGATTCGATGTGCATCCCTCATCGCATCATCAAAATTTCGCATTTTTGCTGCGCGTGCGTTTCTGCTTTCTGCCCAGCAGTTTGTTCGCGTGTGCAGTGCGTTTTTATCAGCAGCAGCAGCTTCGGAGGCTGTGCGCGTCGCATCGCTTATCTCGCATCGCTCATACATTCTCTGTGCGCATTATCCGCCCATTTATCGCGCTCGAAATGTGGTCACCATCGCTGTCGCCGACGCCTTTGTCCAGCTACTAGCGAATTAAAGCGATTTGTATAGTCGTCGTCGCGTCGCGTCGCCTCCACACGTCGCATATCGATTTCTACCAGCGCCAGCGACATGGACCAACTGTGCGCCGATCTGCGAATTCCTCGGACGCACGTGCGCCCCGACAAACATGCCAGCCGATTCTCTGTGTTGGCCCATCGAGGCTGGCTGGCCGCTCTGCTGCTGGCCGCGGATCGCAGCAGCGGCAGCGATGCTGATGCTGATGCCAGCTGTCGTAGTGATGAGCCGCAGTTGAAGTCGCCGAGCTCAGCGGCGAAAGGCGATGGCCAGGCAGAGTTTGTTGACAAAGACGATGAAACACAACGAGCAGTATGGCCCGAGTTCCGGGCGCTGGCCGCTTTGCGTTCGGCGGGCGACGAGTGGCCGAACGATGACCAGTGGCAGACGGTGCATTTGAGCGTGAGTGAAAGTGTTGGATGGATGGACATTGGACATGCGTATAGTGATACAAATTGTGTTGCGCGAAAGATAATGAATAATGCAATATCGATGATATAAAAGATCGTTTATGTATTGAGACATCACTGTACGAATGAATGCGTTCATTAGTGAGTTGTACAATTATACAATTGTACAATTATAAAATCCTTCGATGGCAAGTATGAAACATCCAATACAATTCAAATGAAACCATTAAATCTGCTTATTGGGAGACAAGCGACCAATCTCATTAGTAAGTTCTGCTATAAAAAAACACAGATATAACACACTCATTAGTGCGTTGTACAATCATAAAATTCTTGGATTGCAAGGCTGAAACATCACCTGAAATTCAACGAAAAAAAATAAAATGCTATATTCATCTGTTTAATTGGGAGACAAAGCGACCAATCTTATTACAACAGCAATTAAAATAATGAACTGCGGAAGAACATTTTTGTGGATATTCTTGACGAAAAAAACACAAAAGTAACAGTGAGGTGAGATTGATTCATCAATTGCTAGACAATCAAAATTAATTGCAAGCCAATCAAACACGATCATGATCACCCTCAATAAGTGAACGGCCATACGTTTTTATTCATCAAAAACATGAACGTATACCAGTATTATATGCATATGAAATCGCAAAATCATCGTTCTTGGAATCGGTGTATCCAATGCAAATAAATGTAAAACAATAAAAGTAATGATTGTTTCGTGTCTATTGTAATTCTATACCACCTTGATCGAAAATGTCAGGTAAGAAAACATCAGGGGCAGAAACAATTTATACGGTCACTCAACGGGCCTGCATCCCCTGGATACAATTATGAATGGTTTGTTGCTTATCAATTAAAACATTTCAACTTTGCATTTTGTTCCTCTGAAATCATATCATATTGATTTGTGTTTTGTTTAACATTTCTCATTTTCATTTGTATGTGATTTGCAACTAGAAGGACTAGAGGACTTTTTATAGAGATGTAAAATTGCTAGCGCCGAGGCCAAAATTCATTTCAATACAAGTTTTTATGGCGATAGGCCAAGTATTTTCTGAGCAAGATCCCGTATTATACCGAAATACAATGTGTACTTGAGGCTTCAAGATGACACGATCAAACTGAAGATAGGCCTACCAAATTTTAATGGCATGCAGTTCAAATATATATCTACCAATTTATAAAACTTTAAAATGAAAATATATTATCGTTTTCCTACAATTAACAAACCAACATTTGTGATTACATATGTAGAGTAGGATGCTCATTCATTGGCACCCTAAGGTCTCGGGGCCATATCTTCCGTTTGGCGCAACATATCGCGGAGCTCCTGGATCCGATCGAAAGCTTAGTTCAATAGCTAAGAACTATACCAAACAGAACTTGAAAATATTTAAAAATGCGAACTCAGCAGCTTATCTAGCGAACGTCTGCATAATCGTCATTTCAAAACATCTGCCCACCTATTGGCGCCCCTCTCACTTTGCTGTAAAACATCGAAAATTAATAGAAAATACACAATAAAATACTATTTTTTATTGATTTAGTGGTTGTGACTCAACATTTGAATCAGTCATGGAATGTTTGAGAGCCTTTACATGAGAAAAATGAGAAAAAGAAAAAATATGTGAAATTGTGAAGAAAATTGCATTGCGTTTTTAATTCAACTTTTTCGGAAGGGTTTTCTCTTATGGACGCCTTTTTAAGTGACGGCATACTGAACATGCATATGAATGTAACAAATATTATATTTAAATCATATCGAACACCAATCGCACACTGTTCTATCAAGGGTGCCAATAGTAATAGATGGGCACATGTACTATTCTTATATAACGGTGATAGTTTGAGTCCTTGTCGCAATAATGTTCGACCGATCGCTGAACTGCGAAGTAAAGAGGTCAAACTATGAATTCCATTCATTCCTACCCTTTCATATTGATGAGAAGGACTTGGAATGTGATTCTCAAAGATGACCGAAGTTACATCAGCCGTGTGTTTTTCGCATTTTTCCCGTTTCGAGGGGCCGTGCGACTACAGAAAAACAGTTCGACAGCTCAATTGTTATTTTATTATATTGTTATTGTATTCTCAGAAACTTTTGTTCCAACATCGCCACGGACGTCGGTACGGGAGGGGGTGCCAATGAATGGACAGTGCCAACCAATGGGCATCCTAACCAATATATTACTGGTAGACTTCACAAATTGTGCTCCAGTTCGTCTTCTTAAGAATTTGTGATTTGTAGCTGTTATGTACCTCAATAGTACACACCCGGTATCGTATTCATATGTACATACCTGGTGTGTACTAAACCTCACTCTCTCACGAGATGTGACTCGCCGACACACAAAAGGATGAGTCTAAATAAAGTGATCGATGAGTAGAGTCATCACAAAATCAGCTGTGAAGTTATTCATTATTTGTATGGATAAAATCACAACATTGGCGACGAGAATTTGACGGAACACGGGTGTATAGAAGTGTATACGTGTGTAGTGTGAAATTTTGGTAAAAACCACAGTGGATAAAGTGTGTGATCGAAATTGAAAAATTGTTCAATAATTGTGCAAATTGTTCTGGTTTGTTGTTTTGCAACAACCACTAGTGAGTGCGCGCGAAGTGTATTTGTCCTTTGTCGAGCGACTGAGCGACTGAGCGAGCGCGTCAGCTGCGTAACTGTGCGATCACTCAGTGATCAAATTGCGTAGGTCTGTTTGCTTGTGCAAATCGATCGATGTGTATAGATCTGTGTGCTTAATAAAAAAATTAATTGTTTTCGATTTTTATTTTTATTTTGTACACGCCACAGCAATTAATCACGCATCATGAGCAAAGACAATTTGAAGTCTGGTGGAGAGGTTGAGGTTGTTGAGGCACGACATTATTTGGGCAAAATCCACGAATTTGTTCCAGGTTCCGATTTCGAGTCTTACATGGAGTTGGTCGAATTCTTTTTTGCTACCAACGAAATTACGTCAAAGCAAACTCAGAAGAACATTTTGATGGTCAGCATCGGCACAGAGGTGTACGAGAAGCTTCGAGCTCTCATACATCCTCAAAAGCCACAAGATATTGAGATTGAAGTAATTTGGAAGGTTCTGAACGAGTATTACAGCCCGAAAACTCATGTAACGACGGAGAGATACAGGTTAATGACATCCACACAAATTGTTGGCGAATCCGTGAAGGATTATGTGGCCCGGATCAAGCATTTAGCCGAAAAATGTGAATTTGGAAATTTTATTCCGGATACATATCCGAAGTGTGCCGAGTTGAGGAAGTTGTGCTTGGAAAGTCGTTTGAGAGATCAACTGATTTTTGGTGTAAGCGATACGCAGATTCAGCAAAAGTTGTTGTCGAAGTCTGAACCGTCCTTCAGCGAATGCGAATTGCTTGCCACAAACATGGAATTGTCCAGGGAAAATCAGGAGAAGCTCAACAACAATTCCACTTACAAAGTGAATGCGGTAAGGTCGCGTCGCGATACTTTTCACAAGGGTGGTCGACAGGATAATCGTGACCGAAGTAGGTCAAGGTCTTTCGCCCAGAGTCCCGGAAATGTCCGACAGCAGCAGGTAGCGACTAAACGCAAAGGCCCTTCGGAGCAAGCGGCATGTTTCAGGTGTGGCAAGTCTGGTGCCAACCACACATTCAGTGCATGTCCTGCAAAGAATTACGTGTGTCACACATGTAATCGCCGTGGTCATGTCAGTGCCGTATGTCGTAACCACCAATCCTCGAACACCGTGCACGAGTCCACACACATGGTCCAGGTGTCAGCACCACAGTCATCAGCACCACAGAAGAAGAAGAAGAATGTGCAGGAGCGGTTGGGTGTGCGTCAAGAACCGAGCCCTGTGCAGGAGCTGAAGCTAGATGTCGAAGGAAAGTCGACAACTATGGAGGTCGATACCGGAAGTGCTTCGACGTTGTTTAGCTGCGAAGAGTATGCAGAAAAGTTTCCACAAATACCAATACGGAAACTTAATAATTTTTGTTTATCCACAGTGTCCGGATCAAAGATAAACGTGTTAGGTTTAGTGAACCTAACAGTGAAGACGACAGCGAGTCTACCTCTTAGACTGGACGCAGTTGTTGTGAAAACGGGTAATTATTTCTTACCACTACTTGGTCGTCGTTGGTTAGACAGTTTGTATCCGAATTGGCGTAGTTCATTCAGGATAGGTGATAATGTTGTAGATGTTGTTAAAGTCAATTCGAATCAAGAAGCTGAGTGTGCAATCATTTCTTTGATTCGAACAAAATATCCGACTTTAGTGTCCAATTCTACTCAGGATTATATCCGTGGACATGAAGCTGAGCTTCACATAAATAAGTGCATTCCGATTTTCCACAAAGCGTACTCAGTACCATTGCGTTACCGTGAAAAGGTAGGCGCGGAAATCGATCGTCTTGAAAAAGATGGTATTATCACCACAGTATCTCACAGTGAGTGGGCAAGTCCAGTTGTTGTTGTTCCAAAACCTGATGGAACAATACGTCTTTGTGTAGATTGTGGTGTAACCATCAATCAGTTTCTGAAAACAACACATTATCCGATGCCGAATATTGAAGAAATTTTCGCATCATTGGCCAACTGTTCGGTGTTCAGTGTATTAGATCTGACTGGAGCATACCAACAGTTGAAAGTGTCAGAGTGTTCGAAGCCGTTGTTAACGATCAACACTCACAAAGGGTTATACCAGTTCAATCGTCTTCCGTTTGGTGTATCATCAGCACCATCTATCTTCCAACAAGTCATGGATCAGTTGTTGCTCCACATTACAAATGTTTGTTGTTATTTAGATGACATTATTGTCGGCGGAAAAGATGAAGAGGACTGCAAAAAGACTTTGTTTGTTGTTTTCAATCGTTTGTGTGACCATAACGTAAAGATAAACGTGAAAAAGTGTAAGTTTTTGCAAACGTCCGTTCAATATCTGGGACACATCTTATCTCATAATAAGGTCAAACCAAATCCGAAGAAAGTTCAGGCGTTGATGGAAGCACCATCACCGTCAAATGTCCAACAGTTACAGTCTTATTTAGGTTTGTTAAATTATTATCGTAGATTTATTCCTAATTTGTCGTCCACATTACATGTTTTACATAATTTATTGAATAAGGACGTGCCATTTGATTGGTCAGATGAGTGTCAGGCTGTTTTCCTAAAAACAAAGACATTAGTAACCAGCCACAATGTGTTGGTGATGTTTGATCCAACAAAACCTCTTGTGATCACGACAGATGCAAGTTCCTACGGTGTTGGAGCTGTGATGTCTCACATAATCAATGGTGAGGAGAAACCTGTGATGTTTTCTTCGAGTAGTCTGAATAAAGCTCAGAAAAACTATTCATCACTGCATCGAGAAGGTCTGGCAATAATCACCGCTGTGAAAAAGTTCCACAATTACATCTATGGTAAACCGTTTACCATCGTTACGGATCATCAAGCGTTGAAAGAGATTTTCGATCCAAGTCGAAAAAACACTGCTGTTGCTGCCACAAGACTGCAAAGGTGGTCAGTCATTCTAGGCATGTATGATTACAAAATTATACATCGACCAGGAAAGAAGGTAGGACATGCAGATGCATTGTCACGACTTCCGCTCTCTGAAGAGCTAGAAACTGAAGAGTGTGTGAATTTCGTTGATGTTTTATCTGAGATCTCTCTTGATTTTTCACAAGTGAAAGAAGCCACATCACAAGATGGTGATCTGTGTAAAGTACATGGTTATTTGATGACAAATTGGCCGCATTTAACCACAGATAGTGACGTTTGTAGTTCATTCTATAAGCTTCGTAACAGCTTGAGCACTGAAGATGGGTGTATTTTCTATGGTGATCGGATTGTAGTTCCACTGAAATGTCGTAGAAAAGTTTTGGATGTGTTGCATGGAAATCATGTTGGCATAGTCAGAATGAAAATGCTTGCACGCTCGTATGTTTATTGGCCGAATATCGATAAAGACATTCAAACTGTTGTCGACAGTTGCAGTGTTTGTCAAGTAACGCGCAATGTCAGCAAAGAAGTTATAACCAGTAAGTGGCCACAAACATCGTATCCCTTTGAAAGAATCCACCTGGATTTCTTCATGTTGGCGGCAAAGACATTTTTGATTCTTGTTGACTCGTATACGAAGTATATTGAAGTTAAAGTAATGAAACGCACCACTGCTCAGTGTCTCATGGATGAATTGCAAAATTTCATTGTTGTTTTTGGTTTGCCATTTGAAATAGTAACGGACAACGGTCCACCGTTCAGTTCACTTGAGTTTAGTACCTATTGCAAAGAGAAGTCAATCAAGTTGACACATCCTCCACCATATCACCCACAATCGAATGGTTTGGCTGAACGCGCTGTTCAGACAATGAAAGCCACACTGAAGAAATGTCTTCTAGATAATTCGAATGTGTTGTGTTTGAGTGACAAAGTCATGCAATGTTTGTATACGTATCGTAATACAATTTCAACAGTTACAGGTAAAACTCCAAATGAAATGTTGTTTTCATACAAACCAAGAACAAAAATGGATGTCATTAATCCGCGATCACACATAAAACCGATATTGAAAAAGATTTCAAGTATCGATCGTCGGAGTGAAACTGTTCCTAAAACCCATAATTTTCCACAAAAGGCAGAAGTAGTCCCACAGTACTGTAAAAATCAAAGTATTTTTTACAGAAATCATTTTCAAAATGATGTTAAATGGGTACCTGCAACGTTTATTAGACAAACGAGTCCGTTGACTTATTTGATTAATTGTAAAGGAAGGGTTCGATTAGTTCAAAAGAATCAAATCAGAGAACAGAAGTTAAGTGACAAGTATCCACCATTTTATCCAGTTGTTCCTATTCCCACAGTTAACAAACCACAGAGAGGTCGTAAGGAAAGCGCGAGTGTTGGAGCGAGTGGCTCACAAAAACGGAAACGGTCGTCAACATCATCACCAGAGATTCCAAGGCGCAGTAAACGGTTGAAGGAGAAGCGGATGAACCAAACATGAGTTCTGGATGGATATGAATTTTTTTCTCGTTTTCTATATTGTACATAGTTTTTCGAGTTTATTTTTAAGTACTTTTTCTATTTTTCTATGCTTGCCATTGTATAGTTTATTTAAGTTTTTTATGAAGTGTAAAAATCCTGTGTACGGGGGGGAAAATGTTATGTACCTCAATAGTACACACCCGGTATCGTATTCATATGTACATACCTGGTGTGTACTAAACCTCACTCTCTCACGAGATGTGACTCGCCGACACACAAAAGGATGAGTCTAAATAAAGTGATCGATGAGTAGAGTCATCACAAAATCAGCTGTGAAGTTATTCATTATTTGTATGGATAAAATCACAACAGTAGCTAAAAGGCACCCTAACGTACTACGGCGGCACCCGATTTGATAGAATTTTGATAGAATTTAACTTCCAAACGGCCACCGTCGGCAGACCGAACTTAGGACATTGAAAAACTTTATGCTAAACGTTGGGATCTTTTACGTTTTCGAACTGGAGCCCATAGAGTGCGATGTCTTATCTGGACTTACAAGTGAAATATTTTTAACACAGCCGCTATATGCAAACTATTTTTGCGAATACGTTGCTCTAATAAATGTTCGCAGCGACAATGTACCAGAAAAACCGATTTGAAAAATGTCCTCTTCAATTACACACCTACACAGATCCACCCCAAACTCACCCATCGCGTCATTCCACTGCTGGCTCCATCCGCCACCAGCAGCAGCACCACCACCACCCGCGACACCGGCGATCACCAGCAACCGCTCGGCTTCTCCGCCCTCCTCCAATCCATCTCCGCCGCCAACCATCAGCATCTGTGGCGTGCAGCCTACCAGCAGTATGCAGCCAGCCGGCCAAAGTCCGCCTCATCCCAGCCCCAGCACACCTCCTACGACCACAGTCGACGTCCTTGCGCCGCCAATCCGCCGCCAATCTCCAGCCTGCTCGCTCCCTACGAGACCGTGATGCGTGACGCTCTGGGTCGCCTGTACGGCCGTCCAATCGTTCAGCTGTCCAATCCAGCGGCCACTCCGACACGCACCATCGACATCGTCGCCGCTCCCGCCGGCTCCTCCGATCTGGCCAATCTATACTCTGCCCACGCCATCATCGAAACGCCCGCCGATTTCTACGTCCTGCACGCCGATCGCATCCCAACGACGCTGCTCGACTGCATCGCCTATTCACCGGCCATTCTGGCCGGCTCGCACAACAAACCGCTGTTCCTCATCTACCAGCTGCTGCAGCTGATGCGTCGGCTGCACCGCGGCGGGCTGTTCTTCGGTGATTTGGAACTGGCCGACTGTTATGTGACGGAGAATCTGTGGCTGCGCGTTTGCGTGCGAGCGGAGGCACAAATGCTGAGACCGATGATCGTGTCGGAAGACCAGACGGAAGTTGAGGCGAAAGATGCAGGCGACGACGCCCAACTGCCAGAAGTGACCGCCTCCGGCGCCTTGGCGCCCCTGTGCCCGGCTCCCTCGCCGCCCGCACGCCTGACGATGGCCGACTATTGCGCCATGTGGTGCGCGGATCAGCTGTCGAATTTTGACTACCTGACCATCCTGAACAATCTGTCCGGCAGGCGGTTCGGCTCGCCGGGCAGCCATCACATCATGCCGTGGGTGTCGGATTTGGCGCAGAGGAATGGGGCCCAGTGGCGTGATTTGAAGAAGTCCAAGTATCGCTTGAATAAGGGCGATGCGCAGTTGGACCAGATGTTTGCGGGCAGTGGAGGTGGCGGTGCGGATGGGGTGCCGCATCACGTGAGCGATGTGCTGTCGGAGATTACGTATTTTGTGTACCAGGCGAGGAGGACGCCGCGGGCGGTGCTGTGCAGGTGAGGGAAAAATTGAAGACATAATTTGTCTTTTATTTCGTCATTTATTTTGTTTTGAAAGGCTAGAAAATAACACTTTATATTAATCAGACCAATAACATAAGTAACCTCATGTTCAATCTGCGCGCAGGCACGTCCGTCCGATCTGGGTGCCCGCCGAGTACCCCGTCTCCATCCAGCGACTCCAACAATGGACGCCGGACGAGTGCATTCCCGAGTTCTTCACCGAACCGGCCATCTTCAAGAGCGTGCACGAGGACCTCGCCGATTTGGAGGTGCCCGCGTGGGCCACGTGTCCGGAGGACTTTGTGGCCAAGCATCGGGAGGCGCTGGAGGGTCAGCACGTGAGTGAGCGACTGCACCATTGGATCGATTTGAATTTCGGTTACAAGCTGAGCGGAGCGGCAGCGGTGAAGGCGAAAAATGTGTGCCTGTCGCTGGTGAACGGGCACAAGCAGATGGCGGAGCGCGGGGTGGTGCAGCTGTTCGGGGCGCCGCATCCGCCACAGCGGCAGGCGTCCGCGTGGACGGAGGCGCAGCCGCCGCGGATTTACTCGCAGGCGGAGGCGCAGCGACGCCGGCTGACGCGGAGTTCGGAGGATTTGAGGGCGGAGCAGCAAGGGCAGCAGCAGCAGCAGCAGCAGCAAGCGGGTGACAATGATACGCTTCGGGTGGCC
>CAXHKQ010000037.1:0-10629 GCA_964017145.1 Agrocybe praecox
GGCAGGGATTTACCGTCAAGCCAGAGACATTGTTCGCAGGAAGCAACAAACCGTTTCGTTTGAGGTGAGTACATGTTACACAATACCAGTGAAATTCGCACCATAATAGCACGAGTCGTTGTTCGACATAAGCGCGGGAGTCGTCTGAACAAAATGTCAATGTAGTACGTATTGTATAATGTTTTGCTCACAAACGATTGCTTGCGAAATCACGGTGTCACGGTGGTAGGGCGATTTTCTGCATAGAACATCACATAACATACTTTGTTTTCGTATGCTCCGCATAATACTCACATATTCGCATCGGTGTATATGTGTGTGGGAGTGCCATTCTTCGGTGTGCAAAAAGGGATGATGTGGAAATTCAATGAGCACTACGACAGTTCATGTGTTATATGTGAACGAGCTCGTCCGTGCGTGAATGGGGAGTCACGCACACAGCACACACGCAACAGCACACCCACACACACACACACACACACACACTGCCACTCACACCCCGCGTGCACGTTCGCACAGAAAATGGCCGAAGCGTGGTGGAGCGTTGCGGAACGGTAGGCGCGCGAGTTTGCGGGCAAAAAGGAAATTATTCCGTCGCTGCTGCCATTGTCTCTCCGGCCGTACCGCTCGCGCGCGCGCGTGCGTCGTGACATTGTGCGACGTGATTCGTGGCGATTACAGAGCCGGGCCCATCTGATTGCTGTCGAATACATTTTCCGCCGCGCAACGTGACACGAAAGTGCGCGACGTGCGCGACGCGATTCCGATGAGATTTCAAACGACGGCGCCCGCACATACATTTGCGCATTTCGGAACACGCACACAGTCGCATTGACATCGCAGCGCGGCGACAGCATGATTAGAAAACGGAATATGCAAAACAGCGCAGATGTGGCCGCAGTGCGTGCGACTTTTCACTTTGTCGCGCTTAGGCGCACTGGCCTCTCCAGATGCCGAGCGCACACGTGCGAAGCCGCTCCGATGCGGTGGCGGCTGCGGCGACGGCTGCTACGACCCATTATATTCGATATCGCTGTGGCGACGCACATGCGACGACAATCGTCGTCGTCGTCGCCGTCGTTGCTACGCGTCGACATAAAATTTTCGTTCAGCCGAGCGTGAGCGCGTGCGAGGGTGGCCGCATTCGCAAATCCGCAACCATTGTAGTCGGCGTCGTCGTCATGGTTGTCGTCGTCGTTGTCGCGCGGTCGCCGTTGTCGTCAGCCCTCGTCGTCTCGGCGTGACTGCGTGGCCGGCACGCGCGCACAGATCGGAAATTTGCATAATTTAAACATTGCGCGCCGACGACGACATTGCACGTCCCGGATTTATGTCCTCCTGCGGATGCCCGATGCGGACGCCCGACGAGGACGCCAGCGAGAGAGCACAAGAGTGCGTCGCGTCGCATCTTGTAAGCTTATATGTGAGCGATAGCCCGGAGATGCCCGGCAGCGTGTGCGTGGGTCGCCGGATCGCGCGCACCATGCAGCCGCTCTGCAGGGCAGCGATTTATGACAGCTAGACACCGGGCCACGACGCGAGCGGGAGAGCATCCCATAGCGCGCGAGGACACACTTTGCTGTGCGCAAAGGCAGAGCGAGTGCAGCAATGCTGCTGGAATGGTTTTGTGCGGTCGCAATATTGGACTGCGTGCGCGTTTTTGCGGTCTACACGATATTTCTTCCGACGTTTTGCATGGAATTCGGTGCAATTAATCAAGGGGAAATATTACACGAGACCAGCATGTCTGTCGCAACGGCGCATGAATGTAATCCGCAATGTGGACAATGGCTGTAGCAACCCTTTTTCTGCACGCTGTTCAACCTGTTTGCATTATACTGTGACGGTGTGAGAGCGGAAGGTCGGAACTGGACAGACTCGCACGCCATAACAAATCAATTACGACTGACGGCGACGAGGTGCGCCACCGACCGCCACCGACCAACAATTGAGCAGCGTAATTGTCGTCGAGACAGACGGACGTAATGTCAGCCAGACGCCGACGACGACGATGTCGTCATCATTGTCATATGCATGCAGACATGCAGTCGGTCGGTAACGGCACAGCATAGAATTGCAATCCACCTGTGAATCACACATACAAACTCACACCTAACGTGTGTCACCGCACCGAACGATCGATCGATTTGTCTACTCCTACTCTACACACACAAAACACTTGTTCCCGACACACTCCACACAACGGAAAACAAACACACACACACTTTACGTTGACAGCAGCGCACCGAGACGATTGTCTGTTTTTCTGTATGCTCTTGTGCTGCATTGGCGCTTTGTGTGTCGCATGCGTCGAGTCTGGCTGTGTCGCCGCTGTATGTCTAGATAAAGTACCGTTTTTATGATGTGTGTCTGCTCGTTTGTCTACCTGGCAAAAGGACAAAACAAAACCAGCACATAAAACATACACACACAAACATGCGCGCCAGCAAACAAACATTGGCAAACATTTGTACGCGCGGACGAGTGGTTTTGAGGCGGCATCAGCCACCAGCACCACGTTCATATGAATAGTCATCGGATGCCAGTATACGGGTACCGCCGACCGGAGCCATCAGCATCAACATTGTACGGCCAGATGAACCGGTTCAATTGTGCCCGAGTCGACGCCGTTTGCGGATGCGTAACATATGCGACAAACTACATACGCCAACAGTACCATATATGTATGTAATACAAAAACCCATTGATGCGTTCATGCTACATGCTATAGCCTATTCCGCGTATCCAAAATACCCCACTTGTCTGTGTGTGCGTGTGTGTGCACACATAATGTCGCATGTCGCGCAGGCACCGCGCGCGCGCACCTAAAACGGTTTTATTGATTTAGCAAATAGCCTGGCCAGTTGAGCGCTCGGATATATAACTTGATCGTCGTCGACGGCGACGGCGGGCAGGGCAGCCAATCCAAAGCGGATATCGCTTTAATAGCCGTTTTTGCCCATCGTCCACCGCCGCTATACCGCAACGCGGATTAAAGGCACACACTCGCATAGACGCGAGTACACCGCCGGACATGGCGGGCACCGGACACACACCGATAATACGATTATGCCGAAAGATCAGCTCACATTAAACCCGTTGCATTGTTTTTATTTCGTGTGTAGTTTATGCGAGTGAGTATGAGCGTATAAAACGATTGGAATTGCCATTAATCTGGGCGTCGTGTTTACGACAGCGGTGACTGCGGCGGTGCGCCGCGTTTGTGGACGGACGCGTTCTTATCTGCGTGCACGATATAATATGTGAGCGATGCGCGCGGAATTCGTAGTCTGGCCACGGATCTGGACTGTTGGGAAGCGCGCTGGGGTCGTAAATAAAAACGCAATCCCTCAACCTCGTCGTTTAATGGAGCCAATTTCCATTTGCTCGGATCGGGCGGGCGCTCCGCTCGGACAAAAGACGTCACCATTCGTGAGGTTCGTTTGGAAAGAAATCGGATAGTCCTTGTATTTCGATGCCTGTAGAACAAATGAGAATACTTATTGTACGTGAGAGCGCAGAGTTAGTGTTAGTGCGATGTCTGGGAAGGCATCACATAAATACTGTTCAGTTAAGTTAATTGTAAGTACAAATATACCATAGTCTGAATTGTCCAACAAACATTGACGAGATAATTGTATCTTGCCGTCATTTCTCCAATAAGTATATTTTTAACAGTGAACTATGACACTCGTAAATTTGTCATGTACTTTCAGACCGAACCTTGTTCATATTTGTAATGTACATGATCCGACCGTCAGGACCGGAGTGCATGCATGCGTATGTGTATGTGTGTCTGTGCTGGCTGGTGTGCGCCAGTGGGGCCCTCAGTGCTCGCGAGTGACTGAATGCGCGAAATGGAGACCAGACACGAACACAATAACCACGCACCGAAATGATGATGATAAATCGTATGAATTCGCACACACACACACATATATTCAACACAAACAACCGGATCCAATGTTGTTATGTTGAGCTGCTGCTGCTGCTGCTGCTGCTTCTGGTAGTGTCACATGTGACCGAGAGCGCTCTTCGTCGCTCGTCTCGTTGGCTTGAAATGTCTGAATACAGAGTGCGTTTTTTCTCTGTCGCTTGCACTGCCAGTGCCATCAGTATCTGCTCAAACTGACATGCGTGCTGTCGAGCCGACCAGCCCGATGAACTGCACAAGAATGTGGAGCAGCGTGGACAGAATTAGTTGTTTTTTCGACGAGCGTGCGTATTTTTGTAGTGCAGGCGAGCGTGCGTGTGCATGCGTTGATGTGAGCGACGACGATGCATCGAGCAGCACAGTGGTCATCTTTCATCAACAATGCTATCAGCATAAATTCTGCTCGCAGCCGGCAGCCGACGCGCACGCGCCCATTGCCGACGCAATTTATCGCCAACTGGCAATTTGTTTGCGCCAAACAGTGCGCGAGCATACGCAAACGCACACAGATGCGCATGATCTGGCGGCGACTCGGGTCGTGGGTGCGGATGGACGCGCACGGCACGCGCGCAATATATTCTTGCGTCGGCTGTCCGTCGTCGGTGATGTGCTGCTGACACACGGACGCGACGACGCGACTCGGTCTGCCCACGCGCCGCCGCCATACGAGTGCGGCGCGAGAACCTTCAACCTCTATGATGATGACGATGTATGTGTGATGGCGATGGCTATTGTGAACGCGTAATGTAGTTGATTTTATTGTGCTTCAGATGACACGACACAAAACGGAGCCATGGCTCGGCGGGGGGAAGCCGGCGAGTGTCCGACTCGGAGTTTATTATTACGATGGTCGTTAAAATGAGCATTCTGCAATGACAAAATGACCGCTTCGCTGGCGAACGTGTGAATGGCGAGTGACTGCGGTGCTTGGTGAACAGTGGTTGTCGTAATGTTGTAGGCGCAGATTTGCACTCATAATTGGGTGGCATGTTATAGAAAAATTGATTGTAGAATCTTTGATACAGTCATATTCATTATTTCGAAAACATTTTGTACATGTTAGGACGTTCAGTCATCCACACATTTTATAGGAGCAACTGTATGCGCAAACATTTCTGTATGTATGTGTGCGCAGTTTAAATACATCATTCTTGTGCAAATGGAGTACGTGACCAGACCAGCTGCGCCAAGGATATGTTTGCATGTGTGTGTGTTCAGCCCAGTGCATCATTAACGATAAGGCGATAATCCTCTCGTGAGTCTGAATGTGTATAATAATACACAATTACTAAATACTGTTTGCCCGTATATACTACACGGTAGACCGCAGGCTCTGCCACTATACATGATCCAATTATTTCTGGAAGATACGCAAGCGCATATTATTCTATAGTTGAAATAATGGTATAGCTCACTGACAAAGCGATTGGGGCATGAGTGCTGTATTGCATTCGAATCCAATTCCGAATTGTCATCGTCTTAAGCGCGACGCAAACAAACATCTTACACATATTCGTATAGTGTATATCAATGGGAATATCTGCAACTTCGGGTGCAAATAGGGTAGGGCACAAATATACCCATATGCAAGATGTGCACTATTCTAGGATTTAGCAAGCACCCGTTCACCCAATACTCTCTCCAACCCGACACACATATCAATCATAGCTCCGAAATGTTTCGCGCACACATTATTATGATACACAGTTCAACGATGTGCGCGAGTGTGCACGAGTTTGCGTTACACAGAGAGAACAGAGAACATACCTGCGCTCGCATAACTGTGCACATATCAGTGCACATCATCATCAGCAGGTGCATCGCATCATATAAGCTCGGCGTTCCACCCTTTGATCACCCGCATGCACAATGCTCCTGCATTCCGCATTGCAATTTGACATAAATATTCGATTTGCATAATGTATGCATAAGCTTTTGGGCGAGATGATGCCTAGACATGTTGTGCCATGCGTATGATGATGCTGCATGCTGTACAGGATGCAGAGACGTAATTCCATTCGAACAATTTAAGCGGATGCCTACCGAATAACTTGCGACGCTACTGTTTATTGATGATCTTCGCCAGTGACTAGCCGGAGTTTTCGTCTATGGGTGCAGTCTTAGCCAACATTCGGTTGCTTAACTGTTGAAGAACACAGTCGGAACAACCGAAAAGCCGCTTCAGCTGCACTAATGCCGATGATTGATGGTAAGCAACGAACTCTCTCTTCGTAAAACGAATTTCTGAATCTAAACAATTATATTATAATATGAATGCGCTTAGCATTCAGAAGCTCTTCTGTGTTTGCATGTCGTGCGTGTGCGTTTGCATGTGGGTCGGATAAGTGCTCCCCAAACGGGAAATCGCGCTCTGGCGCGGGTGCAGTCAAACACATTTGCATATCCGTCACACAAACATCCAGAAACACACACACACAAATACTCTGTCAGTCAGACTGAGAGCGGCTCAGTGCCCTGAGGTAGACGACAAATATGCACCTCTATATGATATAATATAGTGGCACTACTGTATACAGTGGAAATGGTGTGCACAATTGATGCATTTCGCAAATGCGATTCGCTGCACAGACTTTGCACACGAATGTTCGGCAGAACCGAGACATAAAAATAGAACTGCACGAGGGCACACACATTCAATTTAAATTTATAGTTTGTCGCTGATGGAACTGTGTGTGTGTGAGTGTGTGTGTGTGTGTGTCGGTGTGCACTGACGGAACATATTCGCATAGAGCACATGCACACATCCATCCATTTGCCGAATGTGAATGTCGCATGTATCGCACCGAGCTCCCCATATGCCATTGCGCCCGGCGTACAAATCATACACATATTTCACATGCTAAGTTTGAATCTCGCGGTGTGCGCACAGGCACCCTGTGGGATCGTGTGTGTGTGTGTGTCTGTGCGCGCGCATGTGAGTGGCTTTCCAAAATTCAGGCGCGCAAAATGGAAAATTTGTATAATGCGGCTGAAATACAAATGGTATCGGCTTATCGCCGCGCGCACGAAAAACGTGTCCCATTTGATTTGCACTCCGTGTTACGGATTTCGGGTACGCCTGTGTGTGTGTGTGTCGTATGTGAGAGTTTCCGCGAATATGCGCTCGCCTTTGTCAGTTGTGGGTGAAAATAATATAAATGAACGAATTAGCGGGTGACACGATTAGAGTATTATAATGGAATTTGCAGGGATTTTGGTGTGTGTGTGTGTGTGTGTGTGCGAACACGTATTCGCTGTACTCGCCCAAAACTAATGCTCGAAACTAATTTCGGAACAAATGCCTCTCCTCGGGTTGACGGGCATCCGAAGCACTTCGAAGCAGCTCGAAACAATTACATAATCCCTTATTGCAAAATGGGGGTGCGAGAGGGATTGTTTTTTTCTGCCTGTGCATGATGTGCGAATCGACCGAGCCGATTTAGACGCACCGCCACCGCCGCCTACGTGTGTCGCCGTCCGCATGAATATACACCCAATACCCAGCCAAAGTGGATCAACAGCTCGCATCTCGCACACACTGCAGCATGCTGTATGTGCGCGCGTTAACGGCGGCCGGCTGCCAAATTGTGTGAGCGACCACCGTTGCACGGAGGCGGCGGAGGCACCGCGCGTCGGTCCCTTGTCACACAAGCCAGCAACCAGCGAGAGAGAGAGAGAGAGAGAGGCGAACGCATTTAATACGACCGACATGACAGCTCGGCCCGATTTTCCTGGTTCGCTGGGCGTGCGCACGCGGTGCGGTTAATTGAGTTTTGCCTTTGTACGGAAGCAATTTACACATCCCAAATCGGCCGCATATGCGGCCGGCCGGCCGGCCAGCACACACACGCATTCGCATTCTGCTCTGCTCTGCTCTCGTCTCGATTGCGTGTGCTCAAGTGTGTCCGATATGTGACCCCAATCACAAGAGCACGTCGGTTGAGGGACTGATGGGTCCGTCGTTGCGTTGCGGGTCCCAGGCGGGCAGATCGCATAATATATCGCGCGCAGCAGCAGCACGTATGGTACGATACCATATTATCTGGTGCGCTGGTGGCACGCGAACAGCTCACACACGCACACATGCGACGATACACGACAACACGACAACATTGATGACATTCGTGCAGACGAACGCACATGATTGCGATATGAGGTCCCCGATACGCGACGGCGATACGGCGGGGATGGTGTGAATAAATGGATATTCAGTTAGAGCGCATGAGTGTGTGTGTGGACGGACGCAGCGCGTGCACAACACAAGATATGTATTTGTGTCAGGTCTCGCGGCATCATCGCACGGCATGTCCGCTATTCGGAATAACGATGCGCAATGCAGCCCCAACACACACACACACACACACACACACACACGCATACACATTGCTCCTCGGGTCATGCACACACACGATGCGATATGTGACGACGAGTGACATAGGATCAGAGATACCGGCGAGTGTAACTCATATCGTCCGTTGACATGCGTCGTTGTCGTCACAAACACACATACGACATGCTTACGTGTATCGAGTATGTGAGATGGCCTCGCTGACAACGTTCGCCGTCAGGCATTGGCACACACCACCACCATCAGCAGTACATCAGTACGCGAGCGGAGACATGCTATGATGAGTCATGGCGACCAACATTATGCATTCTGCAAAACATCAGGTATATTATGGGACACGATACTGATGCTCTCTACCTTACACTCACATACGCACACTCTGCGGAATGTCATCAACATCCATTTTGATACATAGCACACATATTACATTTCCCAATTTCGGCAGAAACCATTCGGAGAATGTGTCACTCTTCGGACGCTCGGGGATTATCGCGATTTGCGCGCTATTTCAATATTGTTCGCGGCGCCGGCTGCGACAGACAACAACACATAGTTAACTCATACATGTGTACATGTACCATATAGGACACGAGATAATTTGTGGAAATTGGATGTGATGCGTCAATTTCCACAATGCGATATCAATACGTCAGTGAATCCGCGTTCATCTGATGAAATTTGTAATATTCACATGTTTTTCGGCATACCACTTGATGGACCGCCAGTGGCTGTGTAGCTGCGAATGCAATCTCTATGACTGATGAGCCGGATAAGTGTTGGTATTACCGAATGCCACCCGACCTCTCCAGGCCAGCCACCCCCTCACACACTGGACTAATGTGCGCAAACACATTCGTAAGGGTTTCAAATGACAGTTGAAATATAATAATGTTGGACAATTTGTGGGTGTGTGAGATGCGTGATCGATGTGATGCGAGAATGCTGGCAGGGACTTAAATGCTCGCACACATATTCGACATTCACGAAATCGGGGAGAACGATTTTTTTCCACCACAACCTACTCACACATTGCAGCACCCTCGGCAAGCTATGAATAAGCACACGCCTGCCGCCCTAAAGCCCTAGCATTTTTTTCATTAGCTCTCTCGCTGATCAGACTCACGCAACGCTATAAATCACCATGCTCACCGTAAGACACGTATTATTCGTGGATGTGTGTGTATGTGTGGGTATATTGTATAACACTCTACTGACAGCGTAGAAACGAGGAGATATAGCGGTTCAGCGGAAAATCGAGATTCTGCGCAAACTGTGAATGCGGTCTCAAGTTACTGCTGTTCAACGAACAGTGAAAGCTTTGTGTTTGCATTAAATTCGTATATTATATATATTAGAGACGACTCGACTCGTATTATGTATATCCGCAGAGATGCGTGCGCTTGTCGGAGCGCTCTCCGACCGACCGACTATTATACCGTGTTATTCAAGCGAGCGACGAAAACAAAGGGCTCTGGAGCCGAGATTCAGAAGCACACACACGCCCAAGAATACTACTTAGACTGTTGTGCGCGGAGCTAATGTGTTTTTGGTGTGCGTGCGTGTTGTGTGTAAGTGCGTGAGCAGCACCGATGCGGGAATATTGTTTGTCTTAACTGAAATATGAGCGAATATTATGATTACATGATGTGGTATAGCCTCAAAACCCATTCGCCATCACCCCATTCCAACAATAGAAACACACACGCTCGAATTGGGTGTGTGTGTGTGTGTGCTTTACCTTACTCGCACAGTTTACATGTATGTATGCCCGGTGCACCCGGTTCGCACAAACACACTCACACACAGAGCACTACTGATTTATGGACACCCGCTGGGCGCACGCAAAGTTGTGAAAGACAGGCGCGCTTTTCGGGCCAGTTTGCGGTGAGCCGATGGGCCAATTCACACACACAGTCTGCTCATCTGGCGGCGCACACACACACGCACGCACACACTTACGGCTGGCGGACCGTCGAAAGTCGTTCGCCCAACTATAAATGTGTTTTTATTTACACATTCACCACGGCATATAGCATAAACTATACAGTAGCAAAGCAAGTGTTCGTTTACTATGCACCGACGTAGCCGGAACCGAAACCAATGGCGTCGTGTCGGCTGCGGTGTCGGCCGGCCCATTATGAAGCAAATGTTTACTGAATTTTTGATGCGTGCGATTATTGCCAGTTTGCGAACCTGCGGATTTAGTAGTGCTTAGTTCTGGCATCGCCGGATTTCACGTATACTTTACGGTGATATTGTAGTTTTATGAGTCTGGCGGTGCACCGGAACAGCATCGGCAAGCCGCCAAACGACCATTAAGGGAACGTTTGCGATTATATCAACGGGG